>SJYW01021251.1:144589-163723 GCA_006410735.1 Raphicerus campestris | reverse complement strand
TTTTTTCCCAAGGATCAAATGTCTTTTAATTTCATGGCTGCAGTTACCATCTGTAGTGATTTTGGAGCTCAAGAAAAGAAAGTCTGTCACCATTTCCATTGTTTCCCCATCTATTTGCAATGAAGTGATGGGACCCAATGCCATGATCTTCTTTTTTTGAATGCTGCATTTTAAGTCAGCTTTTTCACTCTCCTCTTTCACTTTTATCAAGAGGCTCTTTAGTTCCTCTTTGCTTTCTGCCATAAGGGTGGTGTTATCTGCATATCTGAGGCTATTGACGTTTCTCCTCGCAATCTTGATCCCAGCTTGTGCTTCATCTAGCCTGGCATTTCTCATGATGTACTCTGCATAGAAGTTAAATAAGCAAGGTGACACTATACAGCCTTGACATACTCTTTTCCAAATTTGCAATCAGTCCTTTGTTCCATGTCTGGTTCTAACTGTTTCTTCTTGACCTGCATACAGATTCCTCAGGAGGCAGGTAAGGTGGTCTGGTAGTCTCATCTCTTTAAGAATTTTCCACAAGACAGAGTATATTAAAGACTAGTTTACCTTGTTCAAAATGTACTGTGCTGTTAAACAAACAAGAATTAAAAAAACAACGGAAGTGGTGCAATGTAATATACAATATTTTGCAGTTTTTTTTAAATATTGAGGTAGCTTGATTTCCAAAAGAAATTGTGAGAATGCTGGCAGAAAGAACTATATATATATATACACATTATTAAGAAATAAAAATATAGAAAGTTAGGCAAAATTCTTACCATAAAGAAAAACTGATATAAAACATGCACTACAATTCTAAAACCACTGAAATTTAATGTTTTATTAAGAGAACTTTGGGTACCAGGGAAAAATTTATGAAAAGACTTTGAGCTTTAACGTGTAAACTATAGCTGAAAAGAATAATCATTTTCTTATTTGCTGGTAAATTTGCTCTAGACAAGCAGCACTTCTTTTATTGAAAGATTGTTTTGCTAATTTGGTCATCAATCCTCAAAGGTTCTATTTCCATACACTGTTCTATTTCCATTCACTGACATAATAAGACTTTTGAATGTGGCAGTTTTCAGAACATGACTACATTTTTAATGACATCATCTGTAGAGCACAGTACAGAATGATGCCATTGATTTATTTTGAGTACCTAACCTCAACTTAAATGATACACAGGGAATTCTATTGTCAGGAAGAAAAATCTAACTCATCTACTTAAAAATAAATAAAATTATCAAGTAGCCTTCAAATTAAATCAGTCACATTTGAACTGAGTCTTTTTCATTGAAAGTATTTTCATGAATATAGTTATATTTTAAAATTATACAAAATGGTAGGAGACTTTTTTGAAACTCACCTAATGCTGTTCTTGCTGGTGTAGCATCTTTTTTGATCCAGAATGATACCCAGGATAAAACCACAGTCAGTATACAAGGAATATATGTTTGAATCGTGAAGTATCCCATTCTTCTACTCAATTCAAAATATATAGTCATGACAACATAGTCACCTGTAATGAAGTATTGCCAAAATTAACACAACTTTCTTGTGTTAAAATAATTCAAGGAAATAATTTATAACTTATTTTGTTAAATGAATGACTTGATAAAAGTATTCAAGTACAGCATTTATCAAACTGGGGAAAGAGTCAGAATTCTGGTGCTCTGAAACTTAATTTTTATTATATCCATGGCTGTGTGAAGTATTTTACTGTAAAAGACACAAAAAAATACATATTACTTGATATGTGTGATAGACATGCACATTTTATGCCATTATTCTACACCATTTATTCAGGCCATTACTCAATGAGCTATTATCACTTCTGTCTAGCTGTATGTTACATGTTTAAAACCAAGGATAAGAAAAAACTCATCCCTCAAGTAACTCCATTCTCAGTTTGCCTTTTTAATAGTAATAAACCTATACAAAACTTTTATATCTAAACTTCAGTAACAAATTTATATTTCCATTTTTGTAGTATGAATTTAAGCTTATCAATACTTACTATAATGTTTTACATAATATTTTAATATTTATCTTATCCTTTCATAATTACTCAGAAAATAAACAAAAGAAATCATTTTATGGACACTACTTCCTCTTTACTAATGCAAAGCCACACAAAGAAGAGTTGGGATTAATAGAGATGTTACTGGAAATCTCATAAGATTCCATGAGGTACTGGGAGGGTGTGCATGCCTAATACATTGTTTATTTTATTCCAAAATCGCCTCTACCCATGTCTTTTCTAGGTGATCTTCTGCAGAACTGTGTCTCTTTCCTTCCTTCCATTTGACCTCCATCCTTCAACATGCAGGATTCAACCTGCTGGATTCAACCTTCTGGCACTTGAAATTCACGATGACCAGAAATGAGCTGTTGTCTCTATCACACCAATACCTTCTCTTAGTTTAGGTCTTCCTTTCATTTATCCAAGGTGGGAACCTAGACAACCATTTCTGATTCATTTTCCCTTCTTCAACTTCTATATTTTCCCCAATTCCTCTTCCTACCTGACTCATGTACTATTTACCAAAGCCCCTGGTTTGTCTCATAGCAACCTTCAGTACTCTGGATCATTCTGCGTGCTGTCACCAAAAGGATCTTTCCAGAACACAGCATCTTTTTTCTCCTGTACAACTGTCAAAACTTTATAATGGAGAGAATAAGATGGTGGAGGAGTAGCTGGACATGGAGTGCATCTCTCTCCATGGATACATTAGGAATACACCTTCAGACACAGAACTGCTTGCAGAACACCAGCTGAGAGTGGGCAGGAGCTCCTGACCAGTGGAAAATAATATATAGAACCTCATAAAACTCAGTAGAATGAAGAAAGTAGGGAGAAAAAGAGAAGCATTAGTAGCACTGGACCTGCCCCTGGCAGGTGAGAGAACTGAGCAGGGGTTTGACCTCCACACTGGGGCAATCATTTGGGACAGAGGAGAGATAGTTGAGGCTGAAAGTGAAGCAGCTGATCTGTGACAGTCTAAATGGAATAAGAATCACACAGACAATCCTTGCCACAGCCATATATACCTGAGTCAAGGCTGTGGGTCCCTTAGAAGGCACAGCAGCTGGGAGGTGAAGCTTGTGGAGGAAAGTCAGGCAGCCTTGGAGGCAAGGCTGAGTTTGTAGGGGTGGGGCCATCACTTTAGCCTCTCTCTCCCACAGGCCAGTACCGGCAGCTGAACAACAGAGAGGCTGGCCCTTCAAGCACCTAGGGTGCTGAGCAACAGAGAAGGACCCAAATCAGGGGAGCCCTCTAAAGGCCTGAATGGGTGGGGCATTGGAGGAGGACTAGCTGAAGATCAGCTACCAGAGGCTAGAAAAAGACTGATAGGGCCATAGCTCCTGCAGTTGAAGCTGTCTGTGTCCCTGCACACTTGGCGTTACTGTGCCACCTTCATGCTGAGTCCTCACTGGCGCAGAGCTGCCACAGACCAGAAAAAGCCCTAATAACACCATGTCTCCTGTGACAATAGACATCAGTGCTCCTGCATAGCCAGCATCACCAGGGTCCCTGTGATCCAAGCAAACGCGCCCCCTCCATGCATGATCCCTGCTGGGAAAGAACTGCCAGAAGCTAGAAAGAGCCCTGCATCTGTGCAAACGGGGTCACTTTGGTCGCGTCTGACTCTTCAAGACCCTGTGGACTGTGGTCTGCAGGCTTTTCTGCCCAGGAGATTCTCCTGGCAGGAATACTGGGGTAGGTTGCCATACCCTTCTAGAGCACGATATTTCCTGCTGCTAGGCCCCTTGAGTACCTGGTGCTGCCAGGACCCCTGTGAACTAAGCAGCTGTGCCACCTCCACAGCTGGCCCTCACTGGTGCAGAACCAAGTCCTCCAGGGCAGCCTCAGGAGCAAACCCTTCTTGATGACCCACATCCAGAAGTAGTGGTAAAGCTACAGTTGAAACCCAGGGGCAGTGTGGCTAAGGAAGAAGACCCAAAACCTTCCCACCCATTGTACAAAGTAGGTTAAATCCACACAAGCAACTAGGAAGACTGTGTTTATGGAATATGTAAAAGGACAATGAGAGTTCTCACAAAAGAAAATGCACTAGTTCCGACACCTGTGGACATTGAAGGCAAGAACACACAGGAATAGCACCAGATCAGAGTCTGAGCAGATCCCACAGCAGGTCCAGACACNTGTAAAAGGACAATGAGAGTTCTCACAAAAGAAAATGCACTAGTTCCGACACCTGTGGACATTGAAGGCAAGAACACACAGGAATAGCACCAGATCAGAGTCTGAGCAGATCCCACATCAGGTCCAGACACCAGCCCAGTACTGAAGGGCATCCTAGGGAGATGAGGTGGACTGTGGCTCCCAGCGAGGGAATGGATGCTGACAGCAGAGACTCAAAAAAAAATTTCTTATATTTTGACTTGTTCTGTAGTTGCTTCTGGATGTTCCCCCACCCCCTTTTCACTCTGTTGTTGTAGTTGATGGTTTTTACTAGTACTATTAAATCTATTTAAACTTTAGAGAATTTTTAAAACTCACTTTTTATTTCTGTTCTATGTACTGCCTCTGCATTGACCTTTTGCAGTTCTGTGGGGTTTTCCTTTTTTTCACTTTTTGTTCTCTCTTTTTAAAAAACTTAAAAATTTATTGTTAGTTTTTTCTACATTTATTCCTTTGTTTACTTTTCCTACTGTTCTTTTCCCATTGTAGTCAATCTTTACTATATATAAAGCTTCTTTATCTACTTCTGCTTAACTTTGCATTTATATTCTTCGTTTCTTTTTCTCACCATATTTGTCAGTTTATTTTGTTTTTATTGTTTTATTCCCCAGTTGGCACCTTGCTTTAGTTCTGTTTTCCAGTTTTCACTTTAGTTAGTTTTATTCTTAATTGGTGGATATCATTTTTGATTTCCTTTGTTTGCAAGGTCAATCTATTATACTTTATTTATCCTTTTTAGACTTTTGGCTTTGCTTATGGCTGTACATATATGTGTGTATATTCCATTATTTTAGTTATTATTTACCTGATTTTGTAATTGCCATTTATCTGGGATGCATCTTTTGTTTCTCACTTTTGTTTGTTTGTTTTAATACCGTTTAATGCCATAACAAACCACCTGTGGAGTCTCTGTTCCTGGCCAGAGCCCAGGCCCTGAGACTTTGGAGTGGGTGCTCTGACTCCAAGTCCCTAGATTACCAGAGAACTCCTAACCCTAGGGAATATCAAATAGTGAGAACACTCACAAAGGCAACCATATGTGTGCAAGACCTGGCACCACCCAACTGCCAGTAGCACACAGTGCACGATGCCTCATTCAAACAACAGACAAGACAAAAATACAAGCCCCATCATCAGCAGATAGGATTACCGCCTCACTCAGCCATGCCCATCAGAGCGGAAAACACTCACCTCCTCCAACAGGAACACAAGCACAAGTCACAGCCTACCTGAAACTTACACAAACCACTGGACCAACCTGATGAAGGCAGAAACCAAAAGGAAGAAAGAACTCAACATCAAAGCCTGGGAAAAGAAGCCCTCAAACACAATTTATTTTTATTTAAAAATAAATAAATAAATAATGAAAAGTTAGAGAAATAATGTGCAAATGAAGGAACAATCTAGAAACATGTAAATCCAAATAAATAAAGAGGAAATAGGCAGATTACCTGAGAAATAATTCAGAATAATCATAATAAAGATGATCCAAAACTTCAAGAAATAAAATGGCGAAAATGCAAGTATCAATTAACAAAGACCTATTAAAATAAAAGAATAAACATACAGAGACAAACAGCACAACTATTGAAATTAAAAATACTCTTGAAGGAATCACTAGCAGAATACCTGAGGCAGAAGAATAGAAAAGTGAGCTGAATGATAGAATGGTGAAAATAACTACTGAAGAGCAGAATAAAGTAAAAAGAATGAAAAGAACTGAGGATAGTCTCAGAGACACCTGGGACAATATTAAATGCATCAACAATCAAATTATAGGGATCCCAATAGAAGAAAAGAAAAAGAAAGAGTATGAGAAAATTTTTGAAGAGATTAGAGTTGAAAATTTCCCCAAATTGGGAAAGGAAATAGTCAAGTCCAAGGAGCATAAAATATTCCATACAGGATAAACCCAAGGAGAAACACATCAAGTTACATACTTATCAAACTAACAAAGATTAAACACAAAGAAAGAATACTAAAAGCAGCAAGAGAAAAACAACAAGTAACATACATAGGAAACCCAATATATTTAACAGCTGATCTGTTGGCAGAAACTCTTCAGGCCAGAAGGGAATGTCAGGATAAAAAGGGGGAAAAAAAATCTGTAACCAAGATTATTCTACTTGGTAAGAATCTCATTCAAAATTGATGGAGAAATCAAAAGCTTTACAGACAAGCAAAGGTTAAGAGAATTTAGTACCACAAAATCAGCTTTTCAACAAATGTTAAAGGGACTTATATAGTCAGGAAATACAAACGAAGAAAAAGAGATCTGCAAAAATAAGTCCCAAACAGTTAAGAAAATGGCAATAGGAACATATATATCAATAATTACTTTAAATGTAAATGGACTAAAGGTCCAAAAGATACAGACTGGTTGAATGGATACAAAAACAAAACCCACATGTATACTGTCTATAAGAAACCCACTTCAGACCTAAAGACATATATAGACTGCAAATTAGAGGATGGAAAAATATATTCCACGCAAATGGAAATCAAAAGAATGCTGGAGTAGCAATCCTCATATCATAAACCTTAATAAAATACATTATAAGAGATAAGGAAGGATACTACATAATGATCAAGGGATCAATCCAAGAGAAAGACATAGCAATAGATGTTGTAAATATCTATGCACCCAACATGCTGCTGCTGCTGCTGCTGCTGTTAAGTCACTTCAGTTGTGTCCAACTCTGTGTGACCCCACAGACGGCAGCCCACCAGGCTCCCCCGTCCCTGGGATTTTCCAGGCAAGAACACTGGAGAGGGTTGCCATTTCCTTCTCCAATGCATGAAAGTGAAAAGTGAAAGTGAAGTCACTCAGTAGATGCACCCAACATAGGAGCACCTCAATACATAAGACAGACATTAACAGACAGAAAAAAAGGAAAAATTTACAGTAACACAATAATAGTTGGAGACTTTAACATCCCACGTACACCAATGATCAGATTATCAAAAAGAAAATTAAAAGGGAAATACAATCTTAAATGACACATTAGACAAGATGGAGCTCATTGATGTCTTCAGGCATTCCATTCAAATGCAGAAGAATGCACTTTCTTTTCAAGTGCACATGGAACATTCTCCAGGATAGACCACATCTTGGGTCACAAATCAAACCTCAGTAAATTTAAGAAAATTGAAATCATATCAAGCATCTTTTCTGACCACAACACTATGAAACTAGATATCAATTACAAGAAAATAACTATAAAAAACACAGACACATAGAGATAAACAATATGTTTCTATATAATGAGCAATATGTTTCTATATAATCTATATGATGATTACTGAAGAAATCAAAAGGGAAATACAAAAATTCCTAGAAACAAATGACAATGAAAATGCAACAATTCAAAATGTATGGGATGTAGCAAAAGCTGTTCTAAGAGGGAAGTTTATAGCAATGCAATCTTACCTAAAGAAACAAGAAAATCATTGAATAGAAAATCTAACTTAAACTAAAACAACTGGAAAAAGAAGAACAAAACCCCCGAAGTCAGTAGAAGGAAAGATATCATAAGGATCAGAACAGAAATAAATGAAAATGAAATAAAGGAAACATAGTGAAGATTAATAAAACTAAAAGCTGGTTCTTTGAGAAGATAAACAAAATTGACAAACCTTTAGCCAGACTCATCAAGAAAAAAGAGAAGAACCAAATCAACAAAATTAGAAATGAAAAAGGAGAGGTTACCACAGACAGCGCAGAAATATAAAGGATTATAAAAGACTATTATAAGCAACTATATGGAAATAAAATGGACAATCTGAAAGAAATGGACAGATTCCAAGAAAAGTTCAATTTTCTAAGACTGAACCAAGAAGAAATAGAAATTATGGACAACCCAATTACAAACACTGAAATTGAAACTGTGATCAAAATTCTCCCCCAAAATAAAAGCCCAGGGCCAGATGGCTTCACAGGTGTATTCTCTCAAATATTTAGAGAAAACCTAATGCCTATCCTTCTAAAACTCTTTCAAAAAATTACAGAGGAATAAATACTTCCAAACTCATTCTAAGAGGCCATGATCACTCTGATATCAAAACAAGGCAAAGACAACACAATAAATGAAAATTACAGGCCAATATCACTGATGAACATAGGTGCAAAAATCCTCAACAAAATTCTAGCAAACAGAATTCAACAAACACTGAAAAGCTCATACACCATGATCAAAATGGATTTATCCCATGGATGCAGAGATTCTTCAACATATGCAGATCAATCAGTGTGATACACCATATTAACAAATTGAAAGATGAAAACCATATTGCAATCTCAATAGATGCAGAAAAAGCATTTGACAAAATTCAGCACATACTTAGGATTAAAATTTTTTTTTAAAGGGCCTAGAAAGAACCTACCTCAAAATAGTAAAGGCCATATATGATAAACCCACAGTAAACATTATTCTCAATGGTGAAAAACTGAAATCATTCCCCAGCAGGAACAAGACAAGGGAGTCCACTCTCACCACTATTATTCAACGTAGTTTTGGAAGTCCTAGCTACAGCAATCAGAGAAGAAAAAGAAAGAAAAGGAATCCAGATTAGAAAAGAAGTAAAGTAGTCACTATTTGCAGATGACATGATACTATACATAGAAAACCCTAAAGATACTATCAGAAAATTACTAGAGCCAGGCAGTGAATTTAGCAGTCACAGAATACAAAACCAATACACAGAAATTTGCATTCCCATAATATAACAGTGAAAAATCAGGTAAAGAAATTAAAGAATCAATCCCATTCATCATTGCAACAAAAAGAATAAAATACCTAGGGATAAACCTATATAAGGAGACAAAAGAACGGTATGTAGAAAATTATAAGACACTAATGAAAAAAATAAAAGAGGACATAAACAGTTGGAGAGATATTTCATGTTCCTGTGTAGGAAGGATGAATATGTGAAAATGTCTATAAAATGTGAAAATGACTATACTACCAAATGCAATCTGCAGATTCAATGCAATGTCTATCAAATTACTAATGGTATTTTTCACAGAACTAGAACAAAAAATTTCTCAATTCATATAGAAACACAAAAGACTCTGAATAACCAAAGCAGTCTTGGGAAAGAAGAATGGAGCTGGAGGAATCAAGCTTCCTGACTTCAGATTATACCACAAAGCTACAGTCATCAAGACAGAATGGTACTGGCACAAAAACAGAAATATAGACCAATAGAACAAGATTAAAATCCCAAAAATAAACCCATGCACCTATGGGTACCTTATTTTTCAGAAAGGAATCAAGAATATACAATGGGGCAAAGATAGCCTCTTCAATATGTGGTGCTGGTAAAACTGGACAGCTACATGCAAAAGAATTAAATTAGAACAGTTGCTAACACCATATACAAAGATAAATTCAGAATAGATTACAGACCTAAATATAAGACCAAAAATTATAAAACTCTATGTTTTCTAGAGGAAAACATAGGTGGAACATTCTCTGACATTAATCATAGCCAGATCCTCTATGAACAACCTCCCAGAGAAATGGAAATAAAAATGAAAATAAACAAATAGAACCTAATTAAACTTAAAAGCTTTTGCTTTTAAGGAAGGAAACTATAAACAAGGTAAAAGGCAGCCTTCAGAATGGGAGGAAATAATAGCAAATGAAACAACTGACAAAGAATTAATCTCCAAAATATAGAAGCAGCTCATGTAGCTCAATATTGGTAAAACAAACAACTCAATCAATAAGCGGGTCAAAGAACTAAACAGTCCCTTCTCCAAAGAAGACATACAGATGGCTAACAAACACATGAAAAGATGCTCAACATAGTTCATTATTAGAAAAATACAAATCAAAACTATAGCGAGATATCACCCCACACCAAACAGAATGGCCAACATTAAAAAGTCCACAAACAGTAAATGCTGGAGAGGGTGTGGGAAAAGCAAACCCTCTTGGAGTGTTGGTTAGAATGTAAATTGATACAGACACTATGGAAGACAGTATGGAGATTCCTTTAAAAACTAGGAATAAAATCACCATATGATCCAACAATCTTACTACTAGGCATGTATCTGAGGAAATATAAATTGAAAAAGATACATGATCCCCAATGTTCATTCCAGCACAATTTACAATAGTTAGAACATGGAAGCCACCTAGATGTCCATCGGCAGGTGAATGAATAAAGAAGCTGTGGTACATATATGCAATGAAATATTACTCAGCCATAAAAGGGCTGCATTTGAGTCTACATTCTAATGAGGTGAATGAATGGATAGCCTATTGTACAGAGTGAAGTAAGTCAGAAAGAGAAAGATAAGTATTAACACATATATTTGGAAACTGGAAAGANCATGCAATGAAATATTACTCAGCCATAAAAGGGCTGCATTTGAGTCTACATTCTAATGAGGTGGATGAATGGATAGCCTATTATACAGAGTGAAGTAAGTCAGAAAGAGAAAGATAAATATCATGTATTAACACATATATTTGGAAACTGGAAAGGTTGTACCAATGCATTTATTTGCAGGGCAGCAATGGAGAAACAGATGTAGAGAACAGACTTATGGACATGGGGCATGGAGAGGAAGAAGAGGGTAGATATATGGAGAGAGTAACATAGAAACTTACATTACCATAAGTAAAATAGATAGCCAATGGAAATTTGCTGTATGACTCAGGGAACTCAAAATGGGGCTCTGTAACAACCTAGAGTGGTTGTTACAGAGGGAGTAACAACCCTCCCTAGATGGGAGGGAGTTGTGAGGGAGGTTTAAGAAGGAGGGGACATATGTATACCTATGACTGATTTATGTTGATATTTGGTAGAAAACAACAAAATTCTGTTAAGCAATTATCCTTTGATTCAAAAAGATAAAGAAAATTTTTAAAAAGGGAAAAATACTTTATTATGGTCTTTCTGGGGCCCAGGTAAGCTACCCCAAAATATGCCTCAATGGCATAGTGATTTTTTTAAATTAAAGTTACTTAAGAAATGACCAATGCAAGAGATATATACTCTGACCCTCCTATTTGTCTCCAGAAGTAGGAAAACAATCATGTGAAAGGTGTACTCCCCATGTCTAGAGGTAGGACATCCTTATTGCCAAGCAGCCTGTATAAACAAACTTTTTTTCTTCTTTAATTGATTTCTTACTAATTAAGCACTCAAAACCCAAATTCTTTATCCTATTAATTCCTCACAGATGTATTGTTCTTTTTGGTCTAAAAAGTATAAAAGCTGCATTTTGGGGCACTTCTTAGGTCCCATTTCTATGAGACCTCCTTGTGTATGAACCAAATTTTGTTTCTATTTCTCTTGTTAATCTGTATCATGTCAATTTTATCATTAATATTAGTCCAGCCATAAGAATTAAAGAGGGGTGGAGAGTGGGGAAAATTTCCCCCTCTCCAATAATCTGCATATTCTGAATGAAATGCCCCCTTGTCCCTGTATTCTTTACTCTTCCCCAGGTCCTCAAATGCGCCAAAATCCTTCCCCAATGGTCGTTGCATATCATCTTTTCTGTGTAGGATGTGCTTCCTTTCACCTGCATCCAAATAGTTCATACTCAACTTTGAAGCTCAGCTTAGAAATCATTTAGTCCACCAGGAAGCACTCTCTAATTGTTTCTAACAACTGTGATTAATTTATTTCTATAGAAGCTCAGCTTAGAAATCATTTAGTCCACCGGGAGGCACTCTCTAATTGTTTTTAACAACTGTGATTAATTTATTTCTATAATTCTAATAAAATATTAGGCTGAAAACCAATAAACTAGTCGAGCTTTAGAATATATGCATTGTTTATCAATGTTACTTGATAAGCAATCAGGTGGTACTTGTTTAAAAAAAAAAAAGGTTTTCATGGTTGCAAAGAGTTGGACATGACTGAGTGATTGAACATCACATGTGCGGTTTCTCAGATAAGGCCAGATCCATTCCTAGTTTTATTTGTCATTAGGTCTAGGACTGGTGACTGAAAAAGAAATGTTTCTTCTATGACAAAAGTTTCTAAGTCCCATTTTTACTTAAAATATTCACAAGCAGACTATATGAAGCACATATAAAATTATGCCTTTCAACAAATTAGAATTTTTTTTTGCAAAATATGGTGTTCTGTTGTAGCAATATTCAGGATGGCCAATAGAAACATCAACTTGGAGATTATTTCCCAAGAAATATTAAAATTTTTTAGCAAATTATTATTTCAGTACAAAGAAAGCAGAATGATTAACCTGAAGCAGTAAAAAACATACACATATTTTTCTAAGTAATATAAAGGTCAAATTATATCATTTCCTGGGGAAATATTACTATTTATGTGTGATATTTAAAGGTCTATTAATATTTACATAAAATTTCAACAAAAACTGAGCAGAAAATGGAAAAGCAAAACATAATAAAACACCCTAACAGTTATGAACACAATCTCAATGGAATATTCCACAAGTTGAATAATTTCTTCAACCACCATTGTTAATTTCCTCAGTAAGAAAAACAGAGGGACAACTCCAGAGCAGATTCATTTTAACAAATTCATTTGCTTTGCACCAACCTGAGGTGAACAGGTTCCGCATATCCTGTGTTCAGAATACCCCTCTGCCTAACTCAGGGGTCTGCCTCAACGTCCCACTGTCAGATGTGAAAGTGAGAAGGGGTTGTCAGGGCCACATTCTGGGGCTTGGTTCTATAACTCAGTTGGCTCTTGGTGAGGTTCTGGGACACAATATAAAAAGTGGTTCCAGAGAACCCCTGGTTCTTTGTTTCCAGTTTCCATGGGGAACAAATAGCTGGAGAAGGAATTGTGGGTTCCAGGAATTGTTCTGGGACACAATATAAAAAGTGGTTCCAGAGAACCCCTGGTTCTTTGTTTCCAGTTTCCATGGGGAACAAATAGCATGGAGAAGGAATTGTGGGTTCCAGCTTCACTGTCTCAGACAGGAAGACCAATACAAAGCCAATCATCCCAAATTGGAAGGAAGAGGGCATAAGGCTCTCATTTTCAGAAATATCACATTTCTGTACATAATTTATTTGTCTAGGCTTAAGTTAAAACATATCTTCATAGAAGGCAAAACCATTTCCTTATTTCTGAAAATGCGTGCCTATAAAGTTTCTCAGGGGTTCCCAGGTAGCTCAGTGGTAATGAATTCACCTGCCAATGCAAGAGACACAGGAGACATGGGTTCAGTCCCTAGGTTGGGAAGAGCCCCTGGAGGAGAAAATGGCAACCCACTCCAGTATTCTCACCTGGAGAATCCCATGGGCAGAGGAGCATAGTGGGCTAAGTCCATAGGGTTGCAAAAAGTCAGACATGACTGAGTGATTGAACACTACACGTGCAGTTTCTCAGATAAGGTCAGCTGCATTCCTAATTATATTTGTCATTAGTTCTAGGACTGGTGACTGAAAAAGAAACGTTTCTTCTATGTGCGTCCCCTCTGCAAGTGTACATATACCTGCACACATGCACGTTATGAACACACACATACTCAGGGACCTGGCAAGCTCCAACTGGAGTCTCCTCTCCAAGTACATGCTTTCTAGAGGCCTTAATTCCTTCTCTGAGGTGTTTTAGCTGTTTACGCTGATAAATGCGCAGCCTTCCTAATGCAATTCATGAACTAAATTGAAGAGATTTTGTTTTATTGTGATCAGACACTTGAGTTTCCAATTAACTCTTATGACAGATAACAGGGTTCAGTGATTATAGAATCCTTAAAGGTCACCAGAATCTGCCATGAAATGTGTCTGATGCCCATTTCCCAGGGGAAAATGGAATGGAAAAAGTTGGAGAGGGAGTGAGAATTTTCTCTGATTTATCAAGATAGACAAGTCTTCTTGGGTCAGTGGAATTGTAAGAAGAATTTACCTTTTGTTAATTGCTCATTTTTGTGATTTTTTTTTCTGAGCCAAGATAAGGAAAAGCTATACTGAAGACTTTTTGGGAAAGCAGGTGAATCATTACTTTTTAGGACAACAGCATAGAACAGCCTGTTGATACTACTTATGAGATAAAAATTTGTTAAGCTAGTACTGTGTTCCATGAGATATAAAGATTAACAACATACAGAATGTTTCTTGAAGGTTAAACACTAGCTATATCTTCCATAATTTTCACTGTTCCAGAGGATACTATTATAAATCATTATTTACTCAGTGTCATGGATATCCTCATTTCTTTATCTTTCCTCAGACATCAAAGACATACCTGGCAGAGACATACCCTAAAATGACTTCCAATTAGTCACACATTTGTATAACTCCTCTTGAGAACCTGGGTAGAACATGTGATTTGGTTTTAGCATGGACTTTGTAGATCTGTTAATTTCAAGTTTGATCCAAAGAAAGATTATTGTGGGTGAGCCTGAGTTAATCAGAAGAAAATCCTTAAAAGAACTGAGTCTTTCATGATGAAAAACTCTTCTGGTCTTGAAGAAGTGAGCTGCCATTAGCTCTACAGTTACAAACAATGAATTCTGCCAACAGTCTAATGAGTTTAGAAGTAAATTTTCCCCCAGTCAAGACTGCAGATGAAAATTAAGCTCAGGCTCAATCACAGCCTTATGAGAGCCTAGACAAAGGGCTCAGATAAGCCACACCCATACTCTTTACTGAAACTGTTGAATTATGTTTATTTTGTCTTAAGCCACAAAATTGTTGGTAATCTGTTACAAAGAAATGGAAAAATAATGGAGAATGACATCAGCACAGTGGCCAAACCAAAGGTCCCTTAAACAAATTGCTCCTTTCAGTTCAGTTCAGTTCAGTTCAGTCACTTAGTCATGTCTGACTCTTTGCAACCCCATGGACCGCAGCACTCCAGGCCTCCCTGTCCATCACCAACTTCCAGAGTTTACCCAAACTCATGTCCATTAAGTCGGTGATGCCATCCAACCATCTCATCCTCTGTCGTCCCTTCTCCTCTTGCCCTCAATCTTTCCCAGCATCAGGGACTTTTCAAATGAATCAGTTCTTTGCAGCAGGTGGCCAAAGTATTAGAGTTTCAGCCTCAACATCAGTCCTTCCAGTGAACAACCAGGACTGATCTCCCTTAAGATGGACTGGTAGGATCTCCTTGCAGTCCAAGGGACTCTCAAGAGTCTTCTCCAACACCACAGTTCAAAAGCATAAATTCTTCAGCGCTCAGCTTTCTTCACAGTCCAACTCTCACATCCATACATGGCCACTGGAAAAACCATAGCCCTGACTAGATGGACCTTTGTTGACAAAGTGGTGTTTCTGCTTCTTAATATACTGTCTAGATTGGTCATAATTTTCCTTCAAAGGAGTAAACGTCTTTTAATTTCATGGCTGCAATCACCATCTGCAATGATTTTGGAGCCCCCCAAAATAAAGTCAGCCACTGTTACCATTGTTTCCCCATCTATTTCCCATGAAGTGATGGGATCAGATGCCATGATGCTAGTTTTCTGAATGGTGAGCTTTAAGCCAACTTTTTCACTCTTTCACTTTCATCAAGAGGCTTTTTAGTGCCTCTTCATTTTCTGCCATAAGGGTGGTGTCATTTGCATATCTGAGGTTATTGATGTTTCTCCCAGCAATCTTGATTCCAGCTTGTGCTTCATTTAGCCCAGCGTTTCTCATGATATACCCTGCATATAGGTTAAATAAGCAAGGTGACAATATACAGCCTTGATGTACTTCTTTTCCTATTTGGAACCAGTCTGTTCCATGTCCCGTTTTAATTGTTGCTTCCTGACCTGCATACAGATTTCTCAAGAGGAAGTCAGGTAGTCTGGTATTCCCATCTTTTTCGTTTATCCATGGATAAAAGTGCCTTTGTGGGAGACGTGGGATTCAGCTAGGAAGCTGTGAAAAAATGATGCTGTCCAAGAATAGAGACCCAATGAGAAAACAGATTTATACCTAGATGACTGACTCATTAACTGCAGTCACAGCTAGACCTAGAAACAATTCTGATTGTATTAGAATTCAGCTACAGTCCTGTTTGACTTTGGTTCTGTCAGCAACACCATATGCCTAGGGACACATGAGGAGTCACACCCACTGTATGTTGGCTAGTAGGTATACAGAACTTGGTCCCAGCTGTGGGCCATGAAGTGGCCCATGAATCAGCTCCTGCCCCTCTTAGCTGTGGTCAGGGAGCCCCTGAAAACACTGATTTAAACAATCAGCTACAGATGAGAGAGACTTTGTCGGAATCCAGGAGTCTAGTGGAAAAGTTGCACTACTAGAGTAAATAAATCAAGATTAGACTTTACCCACATCATCTCTTCCCCCAAGGCAGTACAGCTCTGAGCCAAGAGATTTTCTTCACCTGTGATTTCTCCCATAGAAGAAACTGAAAGCACATAAGTGAATGCCTGCTTTTCCTGGTGTGAGAGATGCTGCTAACGACACCCACTTTTCTCTTCCCTCACCCAGAGCACTGAATCCTGTGTGGCAACCTGAGGGGTGGTGAGCACTTAGAGCTTGTAATGGACCTGAACAAAGGACAAAGATTCTACTAAGTGCTTCAGGGATTTAATCAGAAGGTGTGCCTACAAGTTACTGAGGGCGCCTCACCTGTGGATTTCCCCAAATGGCCTATAGGCACTTCTAGGACTCTACATGTGGTATCTCCCTGGAACCTGCAGCTAGCTCCCTGTGTATGCTCCCAACAGTGACAAGAGCAAGCTTTAGTAGATGGCTAGTGGGCACATTGCAGAAAGCTGGCTCAAATCCAGGGCCTGAGAGAAACCACAAACATTCTTTTTTTCAAACTCACTTTTCCAAACAATTTTAAAAAAATATATAAATTTATTTATTTTGATTGGAGGCTAATTACTTTACAATATTGTATTGGTTTTGCCATACATCAACATGAATCCGCCATGGGTGTACACATGTTCCCCATTCTGGACTCCCTCCCACCTCCCTCCCTGTACCATCCCTCAGTATTTTCTGCCCTTCCCCTGTTTCTTTTTTAAATTGAAGTATGTTTTACGCACAGTATTATATGTCGCAGGTAACAATTTAATGTTCACAATTTTTAAAGATTTTTTTTAAAGGTTATAAATAAGATACTGGCTAAATACTCTGTATTGTACAATATATCCCTATAGCTAATAGTTTGTAACTCTTACCTCCTACTTTTAATTGTTCCTTGCAGCTTCCCTCTCCCTAATGGTAACCAGCAGTTTGTTCTCTGTATCTAGGAGTCTGCTTCTTTTCTGTTATATTCACTAGGTTATGTAGCTTTTGGATTCCACATATAAGTGACACAATATTTTTCCACATATAAGTGATACAGTATTTTTATTTCTCTGTCTGATTCATTTCACTTAGCATTATGCCCTCCAAGTCCATCCATGTTGCAGCTAGTGGCAAATTTTCATCCTTTTTAATTGCTAAGTAGCATGCCATTCTGTGCATGTGTCTCTGTGTGTGTGTATGTGTGTATATATAAGGTGAGATATGTATACTTCTTTATCAGTGCACCTTTTGATGGACACCTAGGTTGCATACATATCTTGACAACTGTAAATAATGCTGCTAGAACACTGGGATACATGTTCTAGATTTGAAATACATATATTTCAAATTAGTGTGTTCAGGGTCTTTGGGGTATATACCAAGGAGTGGAATTAACTGGGTCATATGGTGGTTCCAGTTTTAAATTTTTTGTGAAAACTCCATACCATTTCCCACACTGGTTGTACCATGTTCCCTTTTCTTTACATCCTTGCCAACATCTGTTCCTTTTTTTTTTTTAGATTTTATTTTATTTATTTATTTTTTATTTTACTTTACAATATTGGTTTTGTCATACATCAACATGAATCTGCCACGGGTGTACATGAGTTCCCAATCCTGAACCCTCCTCCCACCTCCCTCCCCATACCATCTCTCTGGGTCATCCCAGTGCACCAGCCCCAAGCATCCTGTATCCTGCATTGAACCTAGACTGGTGATTCATTTCTTACATGATATTATATATGTTTCAATGCCATTCTCCCAAATCATCCCACCTGTCCCTCTCCCACAGGGTCCAAAAGACTGTTCTATACATCTGTGTCTCTTTTGCTGTTTCGCATACAGGGTTATTGTTATCCTCTTTCTAAATTACATATATATGTGTTAGTATACTGTATTGGTGTTTTTCTTTCTGGCTTACTTTACTCTGTATAATCGGCTCCAGTTTCATCCACCTCATTAGAACTAAGTCAAATGTATTCTTTTTAATGGATGAGTAATACTCCATTGTGTATATGTACCACTGCTTTCTTATCCATTCATCTGCTGATGGACATCTAGATTGCTTCCATGTCCTGGCTATTATAAACAGTGCTGCGATGAACATCAGGGTACATGTGTCTCTTTCAATTCTGGTCCCCTCGGTGTGTATGCCCAGCAGTGAGATTTCTGGGTCATAAGGCAGTTCTATTCCCAAATTTTTAAGGAATCTCCACACTATTCTCCATAGTGGCTATACTAGTTTTCATTCCCACCAACAGTGTAAGAGGGTTCCCTTTTCTCCACATTCTCTCCAGCATTTATTGCTTGAGACTTTTGGATAGCAGCCATTCTGACTGGCATGAAATGGTACCTCATTGTGGTCTTGATTTGCATTTCTCTGATAATGAGTGATGTTGAGCATCTTTTCATGTGTTTGTTAGCCATCCGTATGTCTTCTTTGGAGAAATGCCTGTTTAGTTCTTTGGCCCATTTTTTGATTGGGTCACTTATTTTTCTGGAATTGAGCTGCAGGAGTTGCTTGTATATTTTTGAGACTAGTTGTTTGTCAGTTGCTTCATTTGCTATTATTTTCTCCTATTCTGAAGGCTGTCTTTTCACCTTGCTTATAGTTTCCTTTGTTGTGCAGAAGCTTTTAATTTGAATTAGATCCCATTTGTTTATTTTTGCTTTTATTTCCAGTATTCGGGGAGGTGGGTCATAGAGGATCCTGCTGTGATTTATGTC
>SJYW01021251.1:128330-141842 GCA_006410735.1 Raphicerus campestris | reverse complement strand
ATCAGGGTCTTTTTCAGTGAGGTGGCTCTTCACATCAGGTGGCCAAAGAATTGTAGCTTCAGCTTCAGCATCAGTTCTTCCAATGAATATTCAGGGTTGATTTCCTTTAGGATTGACTAGTTTGATCTCCTTGCTGTCCAAGGGACTTTCTTCTGTAGCACCACAATTCAAGAGTATAATTCTTCAGTGTTCAGCCTTCTTTAGGGTCCAACTCTCATATCTGTACATGACTACTGGAAAAACCATAGCTTTGACTAGATGGACCCCTAAATAAATGTAATTATGCACCAGGAATGTTCAAAAGACTTCATTCTAGTCTACTTAAGTTACATTTATTGGTTCTATTATGGACCTAGCATACTGCCTATTTAATAATGGTGTCCAATATCAGTTGCACACCTGAATATGAGACAAAGATAGGTTTATTGGTTACAGGAAGAACAGTGACTCGGCAGGTATGTTTTTCTGAGATATAAAGGAAGGATCTGAATTTATTGAAAACTCGAAGTTTGGCTTAAGGCAGGTCTTTCAATACAAGGGTTTGTGGTATGAGTTGGAGGGGTAGAATTTGAGGGCTGGGGGGTGGAGCTAGATTAAGGTTGGGTAAAGATCATGATATAAGAAAGGGATTCTAGACATAGTACAGCAGGAACAAACCTGTAATTGCACAAGTTGGCTTAAGTACTTGTTACAGTGAGGCAGAGCTAATTCTATAGGGAATCAGGGGATCTCTCAGCAAGAGGGTGTTAGGAACTATTTATTATAGCATTGGAGCGAGTGCTAGGTGACTTACAGGTGGGTCCAAGGAAGAGAGGCATCACACTAGATGACATGCGTTCAGAAAGTGAGGTTAATAGTGTGAATAAGTATCTCAATAATCTTAGCCAAGAAGAGAGAAGACTAGTTTGAGATTAAAATTTTCATAGATAAAGGAACAGTAGTTTTTCATTTTAGATAAAAGAGGAAAATATATGGTATTTTGTTAATGCAAAGTTGGGACTCTAATTAATGGTGTATATTAATGTAATATGGGCTTCCCAGGTGGTGCTGGTGGTTAAGAATCTGCCTGCCAGTGCAGGAGATACAGGAGACATGGGTTTGATTCCTGGGTCAGGGAGTTCCCCTGGAGATCTAAAGCAGTAGGGTTTGTGCTGTGGACTAAATTGTGTTCCCCCAAAATAATATGTTGGAAGTTCTAACATGTGACTGTCTTAGGAGATAGAACTTTTGGGTGGTAATTAAGGTTAAATGAACTCATAGGGGTAGGGTCCTAACCCAATATGACTGGAATCTTTATATGAAGAGAAAAATCTCTTTCTTTCTCTCTCTCCCCACACACACACATACCCACAGCCATACTCCCCCCACCCCTACCCCTCCTCAAGGAAAGGCCATGTAAGCACACAGCAACAAAGTAGCTATCTGCAAGCCAGGAAGAGAACCTTCACTAGAAACCAGCTATACCAGATTTTGGTCTGGAGCTTCTCAGTGTCCATAACTCGGAGACAATAAATCTCTATTCTTTAAACCACCAGCCTGTGATAGTTTGTTACTGCAGCCTGAGCTGACTAATGTAGAAGGTTGGGGAGATAAATTCCTGGTCCTGCTATCTTTACATTATAATTGATTTGGGGCAAGTTATTTAATCTCTTTGAGTTTAGTTTCCAACAGTAAAATACAAATAATGATGCTTTATGGTGTTTTCATGAGAATCAAATAAGACTATATGGTTGCTGGGAAATAATGGATGTTCAGAAATTGTGAAGTTTCCATCAATCAGGTTACAGATGGTGAACAGGGTCTTAGGTACACAAGACACATTTGTGAAAGAAACAAATAGCTCCTGCTGTGATGAAGCTTATTGGATTCTACATTTTTCAGTGAAAAGATTAGTCTTGCTATTATATTTAAAATTTTTTTCATGTGTAGTCGTGTGCCCAGTGTTCAGTAAATGCCTGCTTAATGAAAAAGACATTTTCTTCTCATTGTTAATGAAGATATTTCCTATACATGTGTGATTCCATTAAATGTAGTGTAAGAGGTATATATGACAGTGCTAAGCAAGTGTTTTCATTTTAAAGAGTAACATAAAATACTCATTAATAATTTAGCCTGCATTTGTGTATTAGATTTTCCTCAGCTTTTTTGAAGGGTTCACATTTCCTGCCCTGAATTCTACTGAAGAATGCAATGCTAACTTTTTGAATGTCCACCATTAATTTGGGGTAATAAGGGACTACAGTTGACCCTTGAACAACCTCAGCAATGTGGGGATTAGGAACACAGACCCTTGTAGTAAAAAATCCTGGTATTATAGTTGGTCTTCGATGTCCTTGGTCTGTCATTCTCAGTAGATTCAACCAACCACAGATTATGTAGTCTTTAGTATGTATTTATTGAAAAGAAATTTTGTGTAAAAGTTGTCCCAGGCAGTTCAAACCCATGTTGTTCAAGGGCCAATTGAATAAAATCTGTCACTCAAAGAAAATAAAATTCATCGTTTCTTCTTTAAAATAACAACTCTCACAGTCTACAGTAGGANATGTATTTATTGAAAAGAAATTTTGTGTAAAAGTTGTCCCAGGCAGTTCAAACCCATGTTGTTCAAGGGCCAATTGAATAAAATCTGTCACTCAAAGAAAATAAAATTCATCGTTTCTTCTTTAAAATAACAACTCTCACAATCTACAGTAGGAATCAGTATATATGAATCAAATGGAGAAGATATTGACTGTAGTAGTTTTCAAATATTTTGGCCATTGATAATGTCTTTTTAAAATGTATTCTCTTTATTGAAAAAAAGGCCAAATACAGTTGGGCGCATTCCTTACGAATTTGTTTACATGAAACTTTAGAATAGGTAAATCTGAAAGTAGATCACCTTTGGATGGAAGTAGGCTTTAAATGGTTTGAATTATACACAAAATAACTTTTAAGGTAGAAAAATGTTTTATATACATATTGTTTTAGTGTTTGTTGCACATAGACATTTGATCAGATTCATCCAGCTATAGGTCAGAAGACATTTGGTCCATGCCAAAATGTTCTTGAAATTTGGTCTTATCTAAAACATCCAGGAGCAAATTTGGTTTTGGATGGAGTCTTTTGACATGGTCCATGGACATTTTGAACAGTACCAAATATAACCAGATTTCAAGGACCTTTTGGTATGGAACATATGCCTTATGGGTAAAGTGTCTATGATACTTTTGACAGGACTAAATGTCCTGCCAGGGTTTAGAATACTTTAACTGCTGTGTGGAAGGTCTGCTAAGTTTTTTTGCACACATATTTTACAAATAAATCACAAAATGCTATGCTTTCCCTTCACCCTGGTTCACTGGCTGATGTTATGCACCAAGTAACCTACAAGTGCAGCCACATAAAATTTTGTGACATGCAAACCTGCCCCTCCCACTCTTTGGAAAGAGTTGGTTGTTATTCTTCTTTTGTTGCTAAGTCTTGTCCAACTCTTTGTGACCCCATGAACTGCAGTATTCCAGGCTTCCCTGTCCTTCACTATCTCTGAATTTCCTCAAACTCATGTTCACTGAGCCAGTAATGGCATCCAACCATCTCATCCTCTGTTGTTCCCTTCTTCTTCTGCCCTCAGTCTTTCCCAGCATCAGAGTCTTTTCCAAAGAGTCGGCTCTTTGTATCAGGTGACCGAAGTATTGTAGCTTCAGCATCGGTTCTTCCAATGAATATTCAGGGTTGATTTCCTTTAGGATTGACTGATTTGATCCTCTTACTGTCCAAGGGACTCTCAAGAGTCTTCTCCAACACCATAGTTTAAAAAGATCAGTTCTTCCTACTCAGACTTCTTTATGGTCCAACTTTCACATCCATATGTGACTACTGGAAAAGTCATAGCTATCACTATATGGACATTTGTGAGCAAGGTGATATTTCTGTTTTATATATGCTGTCTAGGTTTGTCTTAGTTTTTCTTCCAAGGAGCAAGCATCTTTGAATTTTGTGACTGCAGTCACCATCCAGAGTGATTTTGGAGCCCAAGAAAATAAAATCTGCCACTGTTTTCACTTTTCCCCCATCTGTTTGCCCTGAAGTGATGGGATTGGATGCCATGATCTTTGTTTCTTGAATGTTGTTTTTCATCAGCTTTTTCACTCTCCTCTTTCAACCTGATCAAGAGGCTTTCCTTTTTGCTTTCTGCCTTTAGGGTGGTATCATCTGTGTATCTGAGGTTATTGATATTTCTCCCAGCAGTCTTGATTCCATCTTGTGATTCATCCAGTCCAGCATTTCACATGATATACTCTGCACAGAAGTTAAATAAGGGTGACAATATACAGCTTTGACATACTCCTTTCCCATTTTGAATGAGTCCATTGTTCCATGTCCAGTTCTAACTGTTGCTTCATTAAGAAACATACAGATTTCTCAGGAGACAGGTAAGGTAGTCTGGTATTCCCATCTTTTTAAGGATTTTGCACCATTTGTTGTGATTTACACAGTCAAAGGCTATAGCATAATGAATGAAGCAGAAGTAGATGTTTCTGGAGTTCCCTTGCTTTTTATATGATCCAATGAATGTTGACAATTATATCTCTGGTTCCTCTGCCTTTTCTAAATCCAGCTTGTACCTCTGGAAGTTCTTGGTTCACATACTGCTGAAGGTTAACTCAAAGGATTTTGAGAATTACTTTGCTAGCATGTGAAATGAGTGCAATTGTCTGGTAGTTTGAACATTCTTCGGCATTGCCTTTCTTTGATAGTGGACTGAAAACTGACCTTTTCTAGTCCTGTGGCCATTGCTGAATTTTCTAAATTTGCTGGCATATTGATTGTAGCATTTTGACCTTGTCATCTTTTAGTATTTTAAATAGCTAGGTTGGAATTTTTTATCTGAAGCTTCTTTGTTTTATCCAAGGATAACCTCCTTAAGATGGATGTTTTGTTATTTTAGTTAAAAAATGTTTGGAAAGAANATGGAATTGTTTCCTTAGTTTCTTTTTCTACTTTCTCATTATTAGTGTATAAGAATGCAAGGGATTTCTGTGTGTTGATTTTATATCCTGAAACTTTACTATATTCACTGATTAGCTCTAGTAATTTTCTGGTGGAGTCTATAGGGTTTTCTATGTAGAGGATCATGTCATCTGCAAACAGTGAGAGTTTTACTTCTTCTTTTCCAATTTGGATTCCTTTTATTTCTTTCTCTGCTCTGATTGCTGTGGCCAAAACTTCCAGAACTATGTTGAATAGTAGCAGTGAAAGTGGGTATCCTTATCTTGTTTCTGACTTTAGGGGAAATGCTTTCAATTTTTCACCATTGAGGATAATGTTTGCTGTGGGTTTGTCATTGTGTTCTTTTTGATAATGGCCTTTCTGACAGGTGTGAGGTGAAATCTCTAACTGTGGTTTTGATTTACATTTCCTTGATGACTAGGGATGTTGACCATGTTTTTCAGTTCAGTTCAGTTCAGTCAATCAGTCATGTCTGACTCTGTGTGACCCCATGGACTGCAGCATGCCCGGCCTCCCTCTTCATCACCAACTCCCAGAGTTTACTCAAACTCATGTCCACTGAGACACTGATGTCATCCAGTCACTTCGTTCTATGTCGTCCCCTTCTCCTCCTGCCATCAGTCTTTCCAAGCATCAGGATCTTTTCCAATGAGTCAGTTTTTGCTTTGTATTGGAGTTTCAGCTTCAACATCAGTCCTCCCAATGAATATTCATGACTGATTTCCTTTAGAATAGACTGGTTGGATCTCCTTGCAATCTAAAGGACTCTCAAGAGTTTTTCCAACACCATAGTTCAAAAGCATCAATGGAATATTACTCAGCCATTAAATGTAAGGTATTTGAGTCAGTTCTGATGAGGTGGATGAATCTAAAACCTATTATACAGACTGAAGTGAGTCAGAAAGAGAAAAATAAATGCTGTATTCTGACACATATATATGGAATCTAGAAGAATGGTACTGAAGAACTTATTTACTGGGCAGCAATGGAGAAACAGACATAGAGAATAGACTCATGGACATAGGGTGTGGGGAGGATTGGGTGAGATGGATGGAAAGAGTAGCATGGAAACTTACAGTACCATGTATTAAACAAANTTCTGGAATTCCCTTGCTTTTTATATGATCCAGTGAATGTTGGCAATTATATCTCTGGTTCCTCTGCCTTTTCTAAATCCAGCTTGTACCTCTGGAAGTTCTTGGTTCACACACTGCTGAAGGTTAACTCAAAGGATTTTGAGAATTACCTTGCTAGCATGTGAAATGAGTGCAATTGTCTGATAGTTTGAACATTCTTCGGCATTGCCTTTCTTTGATAGTGGACTGAAAACTGACCTTTTCTAGTCCTGTGGCCATTGCTGAATTTTCTAAATTTGCTGGCATATTGATTGTAGCATTTTGACCTTGTCATCTTTTAGTATTTTAAATAGCTAGGTTGGAATTTTTTATCTGAAGCTTCTTTGTTTTATCCAAGGATAACCTCCTTAAGATGGATGTTTTGTTATTTTAGTTAAAAAATGTTTGGAAAGAAAAGATGTATTGATTTTCTTTCAGCTTTAACTTTGTGTTAAAGGGAGAATTGTCTTTGTTGCGTATGACCTCACTGTTAGGTGAGACCTTGGTAGAAGTTGCAAATACACAATGTTGGTCTGTCAAGCTCCTTCAATTCTAATGTACCCATTAATGATAAGAGTTTGTTAAAAAAATGAAAAGTCAGAAGAAAATGCAAAACAATGTAGGAATTAGTGACACTAGACCAAAATAGAACCAGTCCTAGTAAATTTGGAATATATGGCAATGTGAAATGTGAGCCTAAGCTTTTGTTACAAAGGGAATCTTTTCACATAATGCAATGGTTGTTTTCCTGTTACAGCTCACACTGTTTTTAAGCAACACCTTCAGGACAGACTCACAGTTAACCATAAAAATTGATCTTCACATCAATAGGTACTGTGTTGAATTTCAGTCTCAAATTTGTAAGCAGCTGGCTTTGTGACTCAGAGTTTATCATTTGTCTGCTCTGAACCTCATTTCCCTCCTTTATGAAAATAAGGGTAAAGACAAGATGGAGGGCAGGAGGAGAAGGGGACAACAGAGGATGAGATGGATGGCATCACCAACTCAATGGACATGGGTTTGGGTGGATTCCAGGAGTTGGTGATGGACAGGGAGGCCTGGCATGCTGTGATTCATGGAGTCGCAAAGAGTCGGACACAACTGAGTGACTGAACTGAACTGAATTCCATTGTTCTTGAGAAATTTGAAATTTAAAAGCTGTTTTCCTCTTTAAATTTATCAACAAAGAAAACTGGTTCCTCTGTAATTTGAACATTGTGAAATCTTTTATTTATCTTTATTTTATTGAAAAATTATTGTACAGGGTACTGTGTTGAGGTAATTGAGTAGGAAATGACAACCCGTTCCAGTATTCTTGCCTAGGAAATCCCATGAACAGAGAAGACTTGTAAGCTACAGTTAGTGGGGCCACAAAGAGTCACATACAACTGAGCATGAGTACAATAGAAAAAAATATAATATAGACATAAGCAAAAAGGATTTGCTATATTCTACATGATCTTAACCAGTGGAGAAATTTGTATTCTGTTTTCATGAGACTTTGAGAATTCCTATTTGTCAGAAACTATATTTATTCAATATTACTTATCTTTCTGGTGCATTTTCTTCTGTTTTGCTTCTGAATGCAAATATCTTTAATGAGACATATAATCAGTATTCTTGGACCTGTAGCCTGAGCCCTATCTGATGGACAGTTAAGTGTCACACTTTCTCTGTTTCTTATTTGCCTTTTTCACTGTGGATTTGGGGAACACTCTCCTTTCTTCATCTCATTGCACTTGGGAATTTATATTGGAACAAAAGAGCAATTTCTCCAAATTTAATGTTAATTTAATTAGAAAACAGTCATCTGACTTTATTAAAACACCTAGGTGTTTTCTGTTCCTATAGTATCGGTTTTCTGTAATACTACAGAGATGATGCATCTTCCCGAATCACTGGGTTTCTGTTCCCTGAGTTTCTCAAAACAGTTTTCAGAAATTAGTTATGAAAAGCAATCCTACACACAGTGGGTGTTTAAAATGGTATTTCCAATGAAAACAGTTAAGTTAGCCAGCTTATCAAAAGTTTCAAAGGAACATAATGGAAAAGTTATTTATTTGAATGCATCAGCCCAGTGCAGCATTTGTATTAGCTTTCCAGCTCATCTCGTAGGAAAAATATACTTTATTAATCTATATCTGCACTTCTTATCTTTCATAAATGTTGTCTTGAAAGTGTTCATTCAGTGAAGGAGAAAGAAGGATTTGGATGTTTCTAAAATTGAGGTTTCATGCCAAGTAATCAGCTATTGATAAGAATGTCATAGGCTGTATTATGATTTTATTTGAGAACAACTGAAAAGTTCCATGAAATACGGTTATAAGGACTAAAGTAGAAGAAAACAGTAGCTTTATACTAAGTCGGGAAGGTTCCAAGGTTTCAATAGGAAGTATTAGAGCAAACTCTTTAATTCCATCTTAGGAGCAGTACTAGAGTACTGAATCAGATTTGAGATTCATAAGGTTATAGAGAAATATGAAGTTCTCAGACTCAGAATTTGAACACGACTTTTTAAATGAGGTATTCATATTGCATATTTTGGTGGAGTTAATAAGATGAAAGCATGTTATCAAAAAACAGTACCTTGATTTGATTTTAATGGAAAAATGAGATCTTTGCAAATTTATAGACTATGTTTAATGGAGATCTTACACTGAACTATGGTGTCATGATAATGGCTTGCTGCAGAGATGAAAGCATAATTTGCCTGACTTCTGACTCAAAAGGTGAAATAAAGAGCACAGCAAGATGGAAATAGTGAGCACTCTGAAATCATTAAGATTTCATTGGATTTACATCCTGACTCACTGTGAGCTGTTGAGTGCCTCCAGGGAATGAATTTTATCTTCTCAATTCAATTTTTTAAGGTATAAAAATGGGAAGAATGTTACCTCCTTTCAGAAATGCCTTGAAGAATAAATGAAATGATGTAGTTTACATACCTAGGATGGTGTCCAGGGCTTCCCAGGTGGTGATAGTGGTAAAGAACCTGCCTCCCAATGCAGGAGACATAAGAAACACAGATTTGATCCCTGGATCAGGAAGATCCCCTGGAGGAGGGCATGGCAATTCCTCTTCCAGGGAATTAGAGGCTTCCCTGGTAGCTCAGCTGGTAAAGTATCTGCCTGCAATGCAGGAGGCCCCTATTTGGTTCCTGGGTTGGTAAGATCCCCTGGAGAAGAGACAGGGTACCCACTCTGGTATTCATGGACTTGCCTGGTGGCTCAGATGGTAAAGAATCCACCTGCAATGCAAGAGACCTAGGTTCGATCCCTGGGTTGGGAAGATCCCTTGGAGGAGGGCTTGGCAACCCACTCCAGTAGTGGGCTTCCCTGGTGGCTCAGACAGTAAAGAATCTGCCTGCACNCCTTCAATTTTTCCCAGCATCAGAATCTCTTCCAGTGAGTTGGCTCTTTGAACCAGGTAGCCAAAGTATTAAAGCTTCATTTCAGTCCTTCCAATGAATATTCAGGGTTGATTTACTAGAAGATTGATTGGTTTGATTTCTGTGAAGTCCAAGTGACTCTCAAGACTCTTCTCCAACACTACAATTTGAAAGCATCAGTTCTTTGGCACTCACGCTTCTTCATGGACCAGCTCTATACCCATACATAACTAGTGGAAAATCATAGCTTTGACCATAATGGACATTTGTGGTAAAGTGATAGCTCTGTTTTTTAATATGCTGTATAGGTTTGGCATAGCTTTTCTTCCAAGGAATAAGCAGCTTTTAATTTCATGGCTGCAGTCACTGTCCTCAGTGATTTTGGAGCCCAAGAAAATAAAATTTGTCCCTGTTTCACTTTTTTCCCCTTCTACTTGTCATGAAGTGGTGGGACTGAATTTCATGATCTTAGGTTTTTGGGGTTTTTTTTTTTTAATATTGAGTTCTTTAGTTTCTCTTCATTTTCTGCCATTAGAGTATCATCTACATATCCAAAGTTGTTATTTCTCCCAACCATCTTGATTCCAACTTGTGATTCATCCAGCTTGTGATAGATTCCAACTTGTGATTCTAACTTGTGATTCATCATGCATTTTGCATGATGTCCTCTGCATTTAAGTTCAATTTATAGCCTTGTTGTATTCCTTTCTCAATTTTGAACCAGTCAGTTATTCCATGTTCAGTTCTAACTGTTGCATCTTGACCTGCATACAGATTTCTCAGGACATAGGTAAGGTGGTCTGGTACCCCTCCATTTCTTTAAGAGTTTTCCACAGTTTGTTGTGATCCCCACAGTCAAAGGCTTTAGCATACTCAATGAAGCCAAAGCAGGTGTTTTTCTGGAACTCCTTTGCTTTCTCCATAATGCAATGAATGTTGACAATTTGATCTCTGATTTCTATGTCTTTTATAAACCCAGCTTGTACACCTGGAAGTTCTTTGTTCATGTACTGCTGAAGACTAGTTTTAAGGATTTTAAGCAAAATCTTGCTAGCAGTAGTCTGTGATAATTTCAAGATATATACTATAAAACATAAAGAGAACTGCTAAAACAAATCAAAACATTTCATCTAAAAACTTAGCAGTGAAGATAAAATGGAATCACAAAATATATTCAAGGAGCAGATAAAATAAGAAAAAAACAATTAATAAAAACATATTTGACAAACACAACAAAAGAGTAGGATGATAAATTTAAAACAAACATGTTAACAATCATATCAATTTGTCAGCTTGGATAAATAAGCAAGGCCCAAGTATAGGCTACCTACAAGAAAAACACTAAATATAAAGAAAAATAGGTTAAAAGTAAAAGAAAAATGTATACTATGCTGGTACTGAGCAAAGAAAAATCAAGTTACTATATAATATCAGACAAAACAAAAACATATTACTAGAAATAAATAGGCTTATTTCATAAGTAATAACATGTCAGTTCCAAAAAGCAGCAGTCATATTAAATGCATATGGGCCTAATAAAAGAGCTTTGAAATATAGAAAGTGTAAACAAATAGATTTTTGCTAGGAGAAATGGCCAAATCTATAATTATGATCGGGGATTTCAATACTCCTCTCTCAATAAATGCTTAAACACGCAGTCAGAAAATAAGTAGGTATAAAAGATCTGAACAGTACTACCAACCAGTGTGACCTAATTCACATTTATATAACACTCTTCTCTATGTCAATAGAATGTACATACTTTCCAAATATACATAAGCCATTTGCCAAAATGGATTATATTATGAACACTGAGGTGAGTTTGAGGGCTTCCCTGGTAGCCCCGCTGGTAAAGAATCCACCTGCAATGTAGGAGACTCCAGTTTTACTCCTGGGTCGAGAAGATTCACTGGTGAAGGGATAGGCTATCCACTCCAGTATTCTTGGGCTTTCCTGGTGGCTTAGACAGTAAAGAGTCCATCTGAAATGTGGGAGATATTGGTTCAGTCCCTGGGCTGGGAAGATCCCCTGGAGAAGGGAACGGCTGCCCACTCCACAAGGCCTGGAGAATTCCACGGACTGTATAGGTCATGGGGTCACAAAGAGTTGGACACAACAACTTTCACACACATACATATGGTGAGTTTTAATAAATTTCAATGAGTTCAAGTCTTAAAAGGTATATTCTATTTTCAAATGAAATTAAATTAAAAGTCAGTAACAGAGATTTTGGCCAAGATGGCAGAGTAGAGAGACAATGAATTCATCTTTCACAGACACACCAAATTTACAACTATTTACAGAGCATTAGTGAGAAAGACCAAAACCTACCGAGAAAATCTCCTAACAACTAAAAACCTAAAGAAGGAACCACAATGAAATGGGTTGCCATTTCCTCCTCATAGGAAAGGTGGATATAGGTGTATAGTTAAGATTTACATGCCATATGAATGATCCTTGAACAGGAGATAACTATAATTGCAGAGGTTCTCCCCAAGAAATCAGGAGTTTGGACACATTAGGTTCCCAAGTCCAAGGTTTCCTCATTGAGGAAAAAAGAGGCCTTGGAATGATTGGAATTGATAGCCAACAGGTCTTATTTTGAGGAGACAAAGATAGTAGTGAGAAATAGAGTCTCCACTCTTAAAGGGCACACACAAAACCTCCCAAAGACCCAGGACAGAAGTCATTATTTGAAAGGTGTCTGGGTCAGGTCCACTTGCTCATCTTGGAAAACCTCCTGGCAATGTGAGAGAATACAACTGGAGCCCATTCTGGGGACATAGACACTGATGACAGCCATTCTGGAGCTTATTCTACCATACAGACACTGATGCTGGATCTTCCCTCTAGGTCATTAGCCTCAGTACCCAGCCTCACTCCTGCCCACCAGCCTGTTGGCGGTACCACTGGGATGCCTCAGGCTAATGAATAGCTTGACAAGGACACAGGTCCACCCAACCAGTAGGCTAGTGGCCTTAAGACCCCCTGAGGCCACATAGCATAGGAACTTTCCCAACAAAACTGTGTTGGCACTAGAAATAGAAATTCCAGGGCCCTGCAGATAGACATTCTTCACCTACCATCATTTCCACCTACCATCAGCTTTTTCCATCCATGGGACACACTGGGTCCTGGCCCCACCAATAAGCAGTACCAGGTCTGAGACTCCTTGGGCTCATAGGCTAGCCACTCCAATATATGGCCCCATGCACCGGCAGGCCAGAACCAGCTTTGGGAACCCATAGCCAGCCATGTCAAGGACTGGCCACATCCACAGGCCGGTGGACACTAGATCTGGGAATCCCAAACCACACACTCTATAATCTGCCTTTGACTATGAGTGAGCCAGCACTACCTTGGAGACTTTCTAGTTTTTGAAGTCAGCAGCCTCATGACATGGCCCTGACAAACAATGGATAGCTGTCTCTGAACAAGATAGGGCCTGGTAATCAAACCAAGCAGGGGTCAGCTAGGCCTACTAATCTACCCACAGTAGTCAGCACAATAAAACAAAAGGATGCACATAGCCAACATATATAATAACCCCTAGATCACATACTTCAGGTGACCAGAGGGGACCTCTCCCATAAAAGACCACTACTAAAAGGTCAGAAAATATGACTGACCTACCACATATAAGGAAATAAAAACAGCAAATTAAGGAAAAGTAAGTGACAAATATATATGTTCCAAATGAAGGAATAAGATAAAAAACTAGAAGAATTAAGTGAAGTGGAGATGGGCAATCTACCCAGTAAGGAGAAAGAGTTCAAGGTAATAATCATAAACATTCTCAAATAAATCAAGAGAATATTGAATGAACAGAGTAAGAAGTTAGATATTTTTAGAAAGAGTTAGAAAATATAAAGAATAATCAGAGATGAATATAATAATAAATGAAATGAAAACAACCTAGAAAGAATTAACAACAGGTTAGATGATGCTGAGGAACAAGTCAGGGAGATGGAAGATAGAGTAGTATAAACAATGTAAGCTGAACAGAAAAAAAAAAAA
>SJYW01021251.1:64523-99933 GCA_006410735.1 Raphicerus campestris | reverse complement strand
AGAAAAAGCAAGAGAGTTCCAGAAAAACATCTATTTCTGCTTTATTGACTATGCTAAAGCCTTTGATTGTGTGGATCACAACAAACTGGTGAAAATTCTGAAAGAGATGGGAATACCAGACCACCTGATCTGCCTCTTGAGAAACCTGTATGCACGTCAGGAAGCAATAGTTAGAACTAGACATGGAACAACAGATTGGTTCCAAATAGGAAAGGAGGACGTCAAGGCTGTATGTTGTCACCCTGCTTATTTAACATATATGCAGAGTACACCATGAGAAATGCTGGACTGGAAGAAACACAAGCTGGAATCAAGAATGCCAGGAGAAATATCAATAACCTCAGACATGCAGATGATACCACCCTTACAGCATAAAGTGAAGAGGAACTAAAAAGCCTCTTGATGAAAGTGAAAAAGGAGAGTGAAAAAGTTGGCTGAAAACTCAACATTCAGAAAACTAAGATCATGGCATCTGGTCCCATCACTTCATGGAAAATACATGGGAAACAGTGGAACCAGTGTCAGATTTTATTTTTGGGGGGTTCCAAAATCACTGCAGATGGTGATTGCAGCCATGAAATTAAAAGACGCTTACTCCTTGGAAGAAAAGTTATGACCAACCTAGATAGTATATTCAAAAGCAGAGAGAGTACTTTGCCTACTAAGATCCTTCTAGTCAAGGATATGGTTTTCCTGTGGTCATGTATAGATGTGAGAGTTGGACTGTAAAGAAGGCTGAGTGCCAAAGAATTGATGCTTTTGAACTGTGGTGTTGGAGAGGACTCTTGAGAGTCCCTTGCACTGCAAGGAGATCCAACCAATCCTTTCTGAAGGAGATCAGTTCTGGGATTTCTTTGAAAGGAATGATGCTAAAGCTGAAACTCCAGTACTCTGGTCACCTCATGCAAGGATTTGATTCATTGGAAAAGACTCTGATTCTGGGGGCAGGAGCAGAAGGGGACAACAGAAGGTGTGATGGCTGGATGGCATCACTGACTCGATGGACATGAGTATGAGTGAACTCTGGGAGTTGGTAATGGACAGGGAGGCCTGGCATGCTGTGTTCATGGGTTTGCAAAGAGTTGGACACGACTGAGTGACTGAACTGAACTGAAGCCCTCTTGTAAGTCACCATTAACCCTACCATAGAGCCCAGTAGACTCCAGGGCTAAGTTGCATTAGGCTAAACAACTAAGAGGGAAGGAGTGTAACCCCACCCATCAGCAGACAATTGGATTAAAGTTTTAGTGACCACAGCCCTGCTCACTAGAGCAGGTTTCCCAGTTTTCCCCACTATCAGTCCCTCTCATCAGGAAAGTTATACTAGCCTCTTAGCCTTCTTCATTAAGGGACTAACAGAAGAAGCAAGAATATCCTGCAGTGACTAAACTAAAAACCCTATACAGAAAGTTAATCAGAAGGATAAAGCAGAGTTATGTCCAAGAAGAAGGGAGAAGATAAACATCAGAAAATCAACTAATTGAAGTGGAGATAGTCAACCTTCCATAAAAAGAATTCAGAATAATGATAGTGAAGATGGTTCAGGATCAGGATCTCAGAAGAAGAATGGAAAAGATGCAAGAAATATTTACCAAATATCTAGAAGAACTAAAGAACAGACAAACAAAGATGAATAAAACAGTAGAAGAAATCAATAGCAGAATAACTGAGGCAGAAAGATGAATAAGTGGTCTGGAAGACAGAATGGTGGAAATTACTGCTGCAAAACAGAATATAGAATAAAAGAATGAAAAAATTGAAGACAGCCTAAGAGACTTCTGAGACAACATTAAACACACTAACATTTTCATTATACGGGCCCCAGAAGGAGAAGAGAGAGAGAAAGGACCTGAGAAAATATTTGAAGAGATAATCGATGAAAACTTCCCTAAAGGGGAAAGGAAATACTCAACCATGTCTAGAAAGCACTGAGAGTCCCAGACAGGAAAATCCCAAGGAGGAGCACAAGGAGACACACAGTAATCAAACCACAGAAAACTGAAGACAAAGATAAGATACTAAAAGTAACAAGGAGAAAAGGACAAATAATATGCAAGGTAACTCCCATAAGGTTATCAGCTGATTTCTCAGCAGAAGCTCTACAAGCCAGAAGGAATGGCGTGATATATTTAAAGTGATGAAAAGGGAAGAACCTGAAACCAAGAATACGATACCCAACAAGAATCTCATTCAGATTTGATGGTAAATTGAAAGATTTCAAGACAGGTAAAAGTTAAGAGAATTCAACACCACCAAACCAGCTTTATAATAAATGCTAAAGGAACTTCCCTAGGAAGGAAACAAAAGAGAAGGAAAAGACCTAAACAAAATAAACACAGAACAATTAAGAAAATGGTCCAGGATCATACATATTAATAATTACCTTAAATTTAAATGGATTAAATGAAAGACACAGACTTGATGGACAGATGAAAACATNCAGAAAATCAACTAATTGAAGTGGAGATAGTCAACCTTCAATAAAAAGAATTCAGAATAATGATAGTGAAGATGGTTCAGGATCAGGATCTCAGAAGAAGAATGGAAAAGATGCAAGAAATATTTACCAAATATCTAGAAGAACTAAAGAACAGACAAACAAAGATGAATAAAACAGTAGAAGAAATCAATAGCAGAATAACTGAGGCAGAAAGATGAATAAGTGGTCTGGAAGACAGAATGGTGGAAATTACTGCTGCAAAACAGAATATAGAATAAAAGAATGAAAAAATTGAAGACAGCCTAAGAGACTTCTGAGACAACATTAAACACACTAACATTTTCATTATACGGGCCCCAGAAGGAGAAGAGAGAGAGAAAGGACCTGAGAAAATATTTGAAGAGATAATAGATGAAAACTTCCCTAAAGGGGAAAGGAAATACTCAACCATGTCTAGAAAGCACTGAGAGTCCCAGACAGGAAAATCCCAAGGAGGAGCACAAGGAGACACACAGTAATCAAACCACAGAAAACTGAAGACAAAGATAAGATACTAAAAGTAACAAGGAGAAAAGGACAAATAATATGCAAGGTAACTCCCATAAGGTTATCAGCTGATTTCTCAGCAGAAGCTCTACAAGCCAGAAGGAATGGCGTGATATATTTAAAGTGATGAAAAGGGAAGAACCTGAAACCAAGAATACGATACCCAACAAGAATCTCATTCAGATTTGATGGTAAATTGAAAGATTTCAAGACAGGTAAAAGTTAAGAGAATTCAACACCACCAAACCAGCTTTATAATAAATGCTAAAGGAACTTCCCTAGGAAGGAAACAAAAGAGAAGGAAAAGACCTAAACAAAATAAACACAGAACAATTAAGAAAATGGTCCAGGATCATACATATTAATAATTACCTTAAATTTAAATGGATTAAATGAAAGACACAGACTTGATGGACAGATGAAAACATATGCATGTATGTACTTCCACTTACCACATCACTCTACTTAACCCTCCAAACTTTATGTAAATATTTCATATTATTAGGTTAATCATATTTCCATTATGGCTTGCAGTTGTGTTTATCATTTCTTTTTTGTCTGGCTATTGTATGTAAAAACTGATAAACATTTTTTACTATTGTGATTATGTAAATATTATTCACTTAATACCATTGTATCATGATTGGTCAACAGAAAATAATGAAATTCTATATTACTGAAACTAACAATTAATAGAAAAATCTGTAAAAAAAATCCAGATGAATTTTGGAATTACCTTTAAATTTTTTTGAAAAATATAAATGCCCAGGTATTGGTGTTTTTCTCCAAATCTCCAGATGTGTTTCTAATGAGAAGTAATGTTTAAAAACAGCATGTATTCAGAATACATAAAGAATATATACACTACAACAATACAATATAAATAGCATTTTATTGGGCAAAGAACTGATAGACAAATTTTCAAAGATGATATCAACGGACCAATAAGCAGGGGAGAAGACGTTCAACATCACCAGGCATCAGCCAAATGAAAATTAAAATTATAATGAGATAATAGTTCTCATTTACAAGGATGGCTGTAATCAAAACAAACAAAAACCAAAATGTGTTAGCAAGGATATGGAGACCCCTCACTTTCACACATAGCTACTGGGAATGTAAAATGCTACTGCCACTTTAGAAAAATAGGATGAAAGTTAGGCATAGTGTTATCATGTGACCCTGCAATTCCACACCCAGCCATATGCTCAAGGAAATTAAAAGATGTCCATGAAAAGCTTGTGCATGTATGTTCATAATAGCATTTTCTATCATAGCTCCAAATTGGAAACAACTCAAATACATCTCAACTGATGAATAAAGAAAATACTGTATATTCATACTGTGGAATATAAATCAATAACATAACCATAAAAATGAATGAAATATTGTGAACCATGCCACAATATGGATGAACCTTGAAAACCTTGTGCTAAGAGAAAGAAGTCAGACACAAAAGACCACACATTGTATGAGTCCATTTACATGTGATGTCTAGAATAAGCAACTCATAGAGACAGAGGTAGGTTATGGGTTATAGAGAGTAGATGGAGGGGGGAATGTGTGTAGCTACTAGTGGTTACAGAACTTCTTTTGGGGGTGATGGAAATATTCTAGAATTTTACATGATAATGGTTACACAACTTTGTGAATATTAAAAAAAACATAAAACAGCCCACTGAATTGTATACTCTAAAAGGGTGAATATTAAAGAGTATGTGTACTTTTAACAGGATCACTTCACTGTACAACAAGAATTGATGATATTGTGAATCAGCTATAGTTGAACACAATCTTTTAAAAAATAAAAGGGCAAATTTTGTGGTAAAAACACTGGACTATATGATGAAATTTATTTTTTATTGAGTTTTCTTAATCAAAAATGGTGTTTATAATATTAATCAGTAGGCAAGTCATTTGAAAATGGAAAATGAAAATTATAAAGCTTTCTTCTTTCAGATATGATGTATGCTTCCAAGGCGAAAGCATTATATTGACTTTAGGTTTCTCTAAAACAGAAGTCAATGCTGGAAGACAATAGAACTGTGTCTACAAATTTCTGAAGGAAAGAAACTGTGACTCAGGCAAGATACAATTAAAGAATAAAGGCATTAGTAGACATTCCGAAACATGAAAGAAAAAATCAGGGAATACAGCACTCATTGATCTTTCATGAAAGAAATAACCTTAAAATAAAATCCACCCAATTAAGTATTGACTCAAATTAAGAGCTCAAGGAGTAAGAGAATATTACTTGGAAGCCTGGAAACCATTGAAACCACTTCAACATAGAACAAATGCAAAACAACTTTGGAAAATACCATACAAGTATATAAAATTTACAGATTCTAACTAAAAAAATCGCATTGTATGTAATAAGTAGCCATGTATGATATCAATGAGAGAATACATTCAAGTAATACTGTCTCTGAGAAAGAGAGAGAGTCTCTCACATCTGGGACCTGACCTAGCACTACTGGCCAAAGCTCTTTCCTGCTGAGTATTGGCCTGACACTGACAGATAGGCATGTGGCAGCAACCAAAATCAGAGCCATGTTCTACTCCCAAGTTCTGTTCCTTGACCTCCCTGTACTAAGATGCTCCATGTTCTCACAGTGTGTGTTCTCCCTCACTGCAATAAGTAATAATCCCAACTTGTTCAGCTGTTGCTTCATCTCTAACTATCTCCAGCTGGAGGATATGGCCACCAATTCATCTATAGTGTCAAGACTTTTGATTCTGTCTAAAATTGGACCATATAGCAAATAATTATTCTAACTGTGAAATCTATAAAGGTTTTCTTAACTTCAGGGGAACCTTTAGGAAGTAATATATTTGTTAGGGGAAAAACATCTTTTTGAAGTTGTAATTTCTCTGTTTTCTCTTTGAAGTGAAGTGAAGTGAAGTGAAGTCACTCAGTCGTGTCCGACTCTTTGCGACCCCATGGGCTATAGCCTACCAGACTCCTCTGTCCGTGGGATTTTCCAGGCAGTAGTCCTGGAGTGGATTCTAGGAACATAAATACACTTATTAACTAAGAAAAGAGCATTGATAATATTAAATTGTTATAAAACACATGTACATTTCTATGTTTTCTATGCATCCTCACCAACACCTATTATTTATTGTCTTCTTGTTAATAGTCATTCTGATGGATGTGAGGTTTTGACTTGCATTTCTCTGATGATTAGTGATGATGAGGCATATTTTCCCATACCTGTTGGGTATCTGTAAGTCGTTTTTGGAAAAAATGTCTATTCAGACCCTCTGCTCTTTTTAAAAAAATATATATTTATTTTAATTGGAGGCTAATTACTTTACAATACTGTATTGGTTTTGCCATACATCAACATGAATTCACCACGGGTGTACACGCGTTCCCAATCCTGAACCCCCCTCCCACCTCCCTGCCCATACCATCCCTCTGGGTCGTCCCAGTGCTTTTTGACAAAAAATTCCAGCTTTACTGAAATGTGATTGACATAGGACATTGTAAGCTGAAGGTGTACATGTGTTGATTGATATATGTATACATTATAAAATGAATGTCACTTTAGCTTGAGCCAAAAGTATCATCATGTAACATAATTGCTATTTCTTTTTTCTTTTTAAGATCTACTATTTCAGGTTTATAATATAGTGTTAACTATAATCACCACACTGTACATTAGATGCCCAGCACTATTCATCTTACAAACATAAATCTTTACCCTTTGACCCAGACAAATTTTAAGTAATTGAAATTAACTTTTTTAAAATTGGAGGATAATGACTTTATAATGCTGTGTTAATTTCTGCTGTACAGCATGAATCATCTATAAGAATACATATAACCTTTCTCTCTTAAGCCTCCCCCCCCNAAAACTAACAATTAATAGAAAAATCTGTAAAAAAAATCCAGATGAATTTTGGAATTACCTTTAAATTTTTTTGAAAAATATAAATGCCCAGGTATTGGTGTTTTTCTCCAAATCTCCAGATGTGTTTCTAATGAGAAGTAATGTTTAAAAACAGCATGTATTCAGAATACATAAAGAATATATACACTACAACAATACAATATAAATAGCATTTTATTGGGCAAAGAACTGATAGACAAATTTTCAAAGATGATATCAACGGACCAATAAGCAGGGGAGAAGACGTTCAACATCACCAGGCATCAGCCAAATGAAAATTAAAATTATAATGAGATAATAGTTCTCATTTACAAGGATGGCTGTAATCAAAACAAACAAAAACCAAAATGTGTTAGCAAGGATATGGAGACCCCTCACTTTCACACATAGCTACTGGGAATGTAAAATGCTACTGCCACTTTAGAAAAATAGGATGAAAGTTAGGCATAGTGTTATCATGTGACCCTGCAATTCCACACCCAGCCATATGCTCAAGGAAATTAAAAGATGTCCATGAAAAGCTTGTGCATGTATGTTCATAATAGCATTTTCTATCATAGCTCCAAATTGGAAACAACTCAAATACATCTCAACTGATGAATAAAGAAAATACTGTATATTCATACTGTGGAATATAAATCAATAACATAACCATAAAAATGAATGAAATATTGTGAACCATGCCACAATATGGATGAACCTTGAAAACCTTGTGCTAAGAGAAAGAAGTCAGACACAAAAGACCACACATTGTATGAGTCCATTTACATGTGATGTCTAGAATAAGCAACTCATAGAGACAGAGGTAGGTTATGGGTTATAGAGAGTAGATGGAGGGGGGAATGTGTGTAGCTACTAGTGGTTACAGAACTTCTTTTGGGGGTGATGGAAATATTCTAGAATTTTACATGATAATGGTTACACAACTTTGTGAATATTAAAAAAAACATAAAACAGCCCACTGAATTGTATACTCTAAAAGGGTGAATATTAAAGAGTATGTGTACTTTTAACAGGATCACTTCACTGTACAACAAGAATTGATGATATTGTGAATCAGCTATAGTTGAACACAATCTTTTAAAAAATAAAAGGGCAAATTTTGTGGTAAAAACACTGGACTATATGATGAAATTTATTTTTTATTGAGTTTTCTTAATCAAAAATGGTGTTTATAATATTAATCAGTAGGCAAGTCATTTGAAAATGGAAAATGAAAATTATAAAGCTTTCTTCTTTCAGATATGATGTATGCTTCCAAGGCGAAAGCATTATATTGACTTTAGGTTTCTCTAAAACAGCAGTCAATGCTGGAAGACAATAGAACTGTGTCTACAAATTTCTGAAGGAAAGAAACTGTGACTCAGGCAAGATACAATTAAAGAATAAAGGCATTAGTAGACATTCCGAAACATGAAAGAAAAAATCAGGGAATACAGCACTCATTGATCTTTCATGAAAGAAATAACCTTAAAATAAAATCCACCCAATTAAGTATTGACTCAAATTAAGAGCTCAAGGAGTAAGAGAATATTACTTGGAAGCCTGGAAACCATTGAAACCACTTCAACATAGAACAAATGCAAAACAACTTTGGAAAATACCATACAAGTATATAAAATTTACAGATTCTAACTGTAAAAAAATCGCATTGTATGTAATAAGTAGCCATGTATGATATCAATGAGAGAATACATTCAAGTAATACTGTCTCTGAGAAAGAGAGAGAGTCTCTCACATCTGGGACCTGACCTAGCACTACTGGCCAAAGCTCTTTCCTGCTGAGTATTGGCCTGACACTGACAGATAGGCATGTGGCAGCAACCAAAATCAGAGCCATGTTCTACTCCCAAGTTCTGTTCCTTGACCTCCCTGTACTAAGATGCTCCATGTTCTCACAGTGTGTGTTCTCCCTCACTGCAATAAGTAATAATCCCAACTTGTTCAGCTGTTGCTTCATCTCTAACTATCTCCAGCTGGAGGATATGGCCACCAATTCATCTATAGTGTCAAGACTTTTGATTCTGTCTAAAATTGGACCATATAGCAAATAATTATTCTAACTGTGAAATCTATAAAGGTTTTCTTAACTTCAGGGGAACCTTTAGGAAGTAATATATTTGTTAGGGGAAAAACATCTTTTTGAAGTTGTAATTTCTCTGTTTTCTCTTTGAAGTGAAGTGAAGTGAAGTGAAGTCACTCAGTCGTGTCCGACTCTTTGCGACCCCATGGGCTATAGCCTACCAGACTCCTCTGTCCGTGGGATTTTCCAGGCAGTAGTCCTGGAGTGGATTCTAGGAACATAAATACACTTATTAACTAAGAAAAGAGCATTGATAATATTAAATTGTTATAAAACACATGTACATTTCTATGTTTTCTATGCATCCTCACCAACACCTATTATTTATTGTCTTCTTGTTAATAGTCATTCTGATGGATGTGAGGTTTTGACTTGCATTTCTCTGATGATTAGTGATGATGAGGCATATTTTCCCATACCTGTTGGGTATCTGTAAGTCGTTTTTGGAAAAAATGTCTATTCAGACCCTCTGCTCTTTTTAAAAAAATATATATTTATTTTAATTGGAGGCTAATTACTTTACAATACTGTATTGGTTTTGCCATACATCAACATGAATTCACCACGGGTGTACACGCGTTCCCAATCCTGAACCCCCCTCCCACCTCCCTGCCCATACCATCCCTCTGGGTCGTCCCAGTGCTTTTTGACAAAAAATTCCAGCTTTACTGAAATGTGATTGACATAGGACATTGTAAGCTGAAGGTGTACATGTGTTGATTGATATATGTATACATTATAAAATGAATGTCACTTTAGCTTGAGCCAAAAGTATCATCATGTAACATAATTGCTATTTCTTTTTTCTTTTTAAGATCTACTATTTCAGGTTTATAATATAGTGTTAACTATAATCACCACACTGTACATTAGATGCCCAGCACTATTCATCTTACAAACATAAATCTTTACCCTTTGACCCAGACAAATTTTAAGTAATTGAAATTAACTTTTTTAAAATTGGAGGATAATGACTTTATAATGCTGTGTTAATTTCTGCTGTACAGCATGAATCATCTATAAGAATACATATAACCTTTCTCTCTTAAGCCTCCCCCCCCACTCCACTGTCCCAACCTTCTAAGTCATCACAGAGCACCCGAGCTCCCTGTTTTACACAGTAGCTTCACATGGTAGTGTAGACATGTCAATACTCTCTCAATTCATCCAAATCTCTTCTTCTCCTGCTGTGTCCACAAGTCTGTTCTCTATGTCTGTGCCTCTATTCCTGCCCTGCAAATAGGTTCATCAGTACCATTTCTCTAGATTCCATATATATGTGTTAATTATATGGTATTTGTTTTACTCTTTCTGACTTACTTTGCTCTGTATTACAGATCCTAGGTTCATCCACCTCACTAGAACTTACTCAATTTCATTCTTTTCTACGACTAATATTCCATTCCACAACTTCTGTATCTATTCCCCTGAAGATGAGCATCAGCTTGCTTCAAGCAGCTTATGCAGCTCATTATAAGAAAAACAAACTACCCAATCATAAAAAGGGCAGAAGACCTAAGCAGACCCTTCTCCAATGAAGACATACAGATGGCTAAGAAGCACAAGAAAAGATGCTAAACATCATTCATTATTCATTCAGTCAGTCAGTTCAGTCGCTCAGTCATGTCCGACTCTTTGCGACCCCATGAATCGCAGCCCACCAGGCCTCCCTGTCCATCACCAACTCTTGGAGTTCACTCAGACTCACGTCCATCGAGTCAGGGATGCCATCCAGCCATTTCATCCTCTGTCATCCCCTTCTCCTCCTGCCCCCAATCCCTCCCAGCATCAGAATCTTTTCCAATGAATCAACTCTTCACATGAGGTGGCCAAAGTACTGCAGTTTCAGCTTTAGCATCATTCCCTCCAAAGAAATCCCAGGGCTGATTTCCTTCAGAATGGACTGGTTGGATCTCCTTGCAGTCCAAGGGACTCTCAAGAGTCTTCTCCAATACCATAGTTCAAAAGCATCAATTCTTCGGCGCTCAGCTTTCTTCACAGTCCAACTCTCGCTTGTTATTAGAGAAGTGCAAATCAAAACTACAACGAAGTATCACCTGACTCTGGTCAGGATGGCAATTATTAAAAAATCTGCAAACAATAAATGCTGGAGAAGGAGTGGAGAAAAGGGAACTCTGTTGCACTGTGGGTGGGGTTCTATATTTATGTTTATAGTTTTATATTTAACTATTTAAACCATTTTGAGTTTATTTTTGTGAATAGTGTCAGAGAGTGGTCCAGTTAGAATCTTTTGTGTACAGTTGTCCAATTTTCCTAGCATCATTTGTTGAAGATACTATCTTTTCCGTAATGTATATTCTTGTGTCCTTTATCATGGATTAATTGTCATATAAATGGCAGTTAATTTCTGGGCTCTCTTATCTGTTTCACTGATCTATGTGACTGTTTCTGTGCTAGAACCATACTGCTTTGATGATGGTTGCTTTGCAATTGGAAGTTCAATACCTCCAGCTTTGTTCTTCTTCCTCAGGACTGTTTTCGCTCTTTAGGGTCCTTGTGTTTCCATATAAATGTTAGAAGCATCTGTTCGAGTATGGGTGCTTTGATAGGGATTTTACTGAATCTGTAGATCACCTTGGTTAATACGGTGTTTCTAACAACCTTAAATCTTTCACTCCATGAACACATTATATTTTTCTATCTGTTATATCTTCAATTTCTTTCATCAGTATTGTTACAGAGCAGGCCCCTATGAAACCTTCCAAGAATAAACTCTCAGCCATATCCTCCACTTGCCTTTTGTCTGTAGAAAAAACACAAAACTTTGAATAAAGAATAAACTTAATCAGAAGAGTGAAAAAATGCAGAAAGAAAGGAAAACAGTCAAACAAGACAAAATAATACTACTTTATCCATTAAACAAAGTCAAGGACTTTAATTCTTCCTTGAGGACTAGAGATAATATTCTGAGCCATGTCCTTTGAGATGGTTTATAGATATGGAAACTACCACCAGGTGGAATAAATTAACTATTTGCTGTCCAAAGTGCATAGATTCCAGACTGTTTGGAACCAAAAAGTTGATGATACTGACTCCCCATTACCTCACCACAATCCAAACAGAAGTATATCCACAAGCTAATCATGCCTATACTTTGAACCATTACTATAAAATTCCTCACTACATCCTCCAGGTTGGGAGACACACTTTTGACAGCATTGGCCTGCTGAGGACCCCTTTGCCTAACAAAGCAATAAAGTTATTTGTTACCACCTCACCCAAAATTCTGTTTCCAAGATTTAATCCAGTACCAGTGTATGAAAGCCAGGTTTCAGCATCAGTATCTTATACTTCTGAGTACAGTTCTCTTAAACTGTCTGATCTCTCTCTCTCTCTNCCCCTTCTCCTCCTGCCCCCAATCCCTCCCAGCATCAGAATCTTTTCCAATGAATCAACTCTTCACATGAGGTGGCCAAAGTACTGCAGTTTCAGCTTTAGCATCATTCCCTCCAAAGAAATCCCAGGGCTGATTTCCTTCAGAATGGACTGGTTGGATCTCCTTGCAGTCCAAGGGACTCTCAAGAGTCTTCTCCAATACCATAGTTCAAAAGCATCAATTCTTCGGCGCTCAGCTTTCTTCACAGTCCAACTCTCGCTTGTTATTAGAGAAGTGCAAATCAAAACTACAACGAAGTATCACCTGACTCTGGTCAGGATGGCAATTATTAAAAAATCTGCAAACAATAAATGCTGGAGAAGGAGTGGAGAAAAGGAAACCCTGTTGCACTGTGGGTGGGGTTCTATATTTATGTTTATAGTTTTATATTTAACTATTTAAACCATTTTGAGTTTATTTTTGTGAATAGTGTCAGAGAGTGGTCCAGTTAGAATCTTTTGTGTACAGTTGTCCAATTTTCCTAGCATCATTTGTTGAAGATACTATCTTTTCCGTAATGTATATTCTTGTGTCCTTTATCATGGATTAATTGTCATATAAATGGCAGTTAATTTCTGGGCTCTCTTATCTGTTTCACTGATCTATGTGACTGTTTCTGTGCTAGAACCATACTGCTTTGATGATGGTTGCTTTGCAATTGGAAGTTCAATACCTCCAGCTTTGTTCTTCTTCCTCAGGACTGTTTTCGCTCTTTAGGGTCCTTGTGTTTCCATATAAATGTTAGAAGCATCTGTTCGAGTATGGGTGCTTTGATAGGGATTTTACTGAATCTGTAGATCACCTTGGTTAATACGGTGTTTCTAACAACCTTAAATCTTTCACTCCATGAACACATTATATTTTTCTATCTGTTATATCTTCAATTTCTTTCATCAGTATTGTTACAGAGCAGGCCCCTATGAAACCTTCCAAGAATAAACTCTCAGCCATATCCTCCACTTGCCTTTTGTCTGTAGAAAAAACACAAAACTTTGAATAAAGAATAAACTTAATCAGAAGAGTGAAAAAATGCAGAAAGAAAGGAAAACAGTCAAACAAGACAAAATAATACTACTTTATCCATTAAACAAAGTCAAGGACTTTAATTCTTCCTTGAGGACTAGAGATAATATTCTGAGCCATGTCCTTTGAGATGGTTTATAGATATGGAAACTACCACCAGGTGGAATAAATTAACTATTTGCTGTCCAAAGTGCATAGATTCCAGACTGTTTGGAACCAAAAAGTTGATGATACTGACTCCCCATTACCTCACCACAATCCAAACAGAAGTATATCCACAAGCTAATCATGCCTATACTTTGAACCATTACTATAAAATTCCTCACTACATCCTCCAGGTTGGGAGACACACTTTTGACAGCATTGGCCTGCTGAGGACCCCTTTGCCTAACAAAGCAATAAAGTTATTTGTTACCACCTCACCCAAAATTCTGTTTCCAAGATTTAATCCAGTACCAGTGTATGAAAGCCAGGTTTCAGCATCAGTATCTTATACTTCTGAGTACAGTTCTCTTAAACTGTCTGATCTCTCTCTCTCTCTTTTTTTTTTTTTTCTATTTGCTTCAGTGATTTCCACTATGGGCTTCCCTTGTGGCTCAGCTGATAAAGAACTGCCTGCAATGCAGGAGACCTGGGTTCAATCCCTGGGTTGGGAAGATCCCCTGGAGAAGGGAAAGGCTGCCCACTCAGTATTCTGGCCTGGAGAATTCCACAGACTGTATAGTTCATGGGAGAGCACGACTGAGCCACTACTATTCTGACTTTCAGCTCCCTGACCTGTTTCTCTGCACCATATAATCTACTGTTGATTCCTTGTTGTGTGTTTTTTAAGTTTTCAGTTACAGTGTTCTTCATCTCTGTTTGATTCTTTATAGTGTATCTTTGTTAAAAACTTCAAAATTCTCACTTTTTAAAACGAATGCTCTCTTGATTACTTTGAGGATCTTTACAGTTATTACTTTGAACTCTTTATTGGGTAGATTGCCTAGCCCTAATTTACTTAATTCTACTTCTGGTATTTTGTTTTGGTCTGGTAGGTATGGTTGACCTTTTGTCTGTTTGGTTGCTAGGACCTGCCTTGTGCAGGGACTGCCAGTCACTGGTGAGTGGGGCTGGGTCACAAGGCCACTAGCTGTGTAGCTCTGTGGGGTCCCAGGGTTAGTACTGGCCCACTGATGAGTAGAGCCATATATTGTGTATGTAGTGTGATCCCAGAGGTCCCAAATTAAATATCAGTCTATTGCTGGGCAGGACTATTTCATGAAACAGCTGGCTGTGGGTTCCAGCCTACATCAGAACTTGTTTCAGCCTTGTGGTGGGTGGGGATGACTCATGGGGCAGCTGAATGAGGAATCCAAGGTGTCTCAGAGCTGTCGTTAGCCTTCTGGTGGTCCTAGACTCTGTGAGTCTGGATCTTCAGAGCCTGCTGCTAGTGCTGGCCCACTAGTGGGTAGAGCTAGATCCTGAAAACTCTGGTTACAAAGCACTGATGGTCCTAGAGCTGGTGTTGGCACACTGGGGTGTGGGGCCAGTTTCTGACACAGCAGGCTGAGGGGCTCACGGTGTCACACTGCTGGTGCTGGCCTGCTGGTAACTGGACTGGATTCTCATGTGGCTGGCTGTGGTGGTCCTCTGTACTTTTGTCTACTTTTGAGGGTGTTTTCAATACAACAGCAGATCTGTTACATGAAAAAGATGTCTTATGTTAAAAAACNGGCTCACGGTGTCACACTGCTGGTGCTGGCCTGCTGGTAACTGGACTGGATTCTCATGTGGCTGGCTGTGGTGGTCCTCTGTACTTTTGTCTACTTTTGAGGGTGTTTTCAATACAACAGCAGATCTGTTACATGAAAAAGATGTCTTATGTTAAAAAACTTTAAAAACACATTTAGCATAACATTTAGATATTAACATTTGATGGAGGAAGATTTATTTTTCTATATGTTTTTCCTGCTATTTTAATATAATGCACTAAGGTTAGATCTCAACTACAGGAGAAAAACTATTAAAAATTCCAACATTTGGAGGCTGAACAACACCCTNAAAACTATGTTGAATAGTAGCCATGAAAGTGGGTACTTCAGTTACTTCTTAAGTTCCATTTCTATGAGACCTCCTTGAGCATGAATTAAAAAAAATTTTTTTTGGGGGGGGGTCAATTTTATTATTAGTTCAGCCACAAGAACTCATGGGAAGTGAAAGGTGAAATTTCCCCCTCCCTGATACTAGCTTTATTTATTTTTTTTTAATTTCAGCATAATCAGTCTTGAAAAATGAGAAAGTCATGACATTACAATTCTAAAGTCCAAACCTCTAAAGCTATTTATTGATAAAACAAGGGCTTTTGTTACAAAGAATCAGTAAATTATTCCAACATGTTTTGATAACAAAGTTTGATGAAAAAAATTGTAATAGGGAGGAACAAGTCTTATTCTATACTATGTGTTTCTTTACTTAATCTTTGTATTCTACTGTCTTGGCTACAAAATAATTACTAAAAGAATGCTGCCCATAAGCTTAAAGTATGCATAATGGCCCATCACTGGGAACCTTGCCTGCCTTGCCTGAATGTAAAGATAGAATACTTTTGTTGAGCTCACAGGAAACATCCTGATCTAGCCCACCTACTAATGACTGTACGAAAGAAGGAATAACACATTCTCTCTGGGGTCTGGCTGAAAACAGGAAATATTTACAACAATTTATNAATGTAAAGATAGAATACTTTTGTTGAGCTCACAGGAAACATCCTGATCTAGCCCACCTACTAATGACTGTACGAAAGAAGGAATAACACATTCTCTCTGGGGTCTGGCTGAAAACAGGAAATATTTACAACAATTTATGACCTCTTTATTTTACTTCTTCACCTTCCCCCTCTTTCTTTTATAAAAGAAACTAGAATACAGACCCCCAGCAAGATGGAACTTTAACATCAGTCTGCCTTCTGCTTGGTTTTCTGGCTTTTTAGCTAAAGTCACTCTTCTTTGCCCCAGTACCTCATTACCTGCTTTATTAGTCTGTCGTATAGTGTGCAGTACAAGCTTGGACTCAGTAACAAAATTATACAAGTCATCTTGCTTAAAAAAATCATAAAGAAGGAAATATGATAGCATTGGTATCTAGGGGTAATGAAGAAGAAAAATGTAAAGTATGCAAATTTCTAATACTGACATGCATCTGAAGTAGAAAGTGTTAGTTGCTCAGTTGTGTCTGACTCTGTGACTCAGTGGACCACACCCCACCAGTCTCCTTTGTCCACGGAATTTTCCAGGCATAAATACTGGGGTGGGTAGCCAGTCCCATCTCCAAGGGATCTTCCAGACCCAGGGATAGAACCTGGGTCTCCAGCATTGTAGCTGGATTCTTTACCATCTGGGCCACCAGAGAAGCCACGCTTTTGAAATAAGAAGACAGGAAATAAAACAGTAACTTTTGTTAGTTGCTCAGCTGTGTCTGACTCTTTGCAATCCCATGGACTATAGCCCGCCAGACTCATCTGCCCACATGGGATTCTCCAGGCAAGAATACTGAAGTGGGTTGCCATTCCCTTCTCCAGTGGATCTTCCCAACCCAGGGACTAATCCTGCATCTTTTATATTTCCTGCATTGGCAGGCAGCTTCCTTACTATCTGAGCCACCAGGGAAGCCCACAACTTCTAAGTGTCATTGTCATTATTACCTTAGGGTAAGCTTTTCCTCTGGAGAAGGCAATGGCAACCACTCCACCCTACTCCACTACTCTTGCCTGGAAAATCCCATGGATGGAGGAGCCTGGTAGGCTGCAGTCCGTGGGGTTGCTAAGAGTCGGACATGATTGAGTGACTTCCCTTTCACTTTTCACTTTTATGCTTTGGAGAAGGAAATGACAACCCACTCCAGTGTTCTTGCTTGGAGTATCCCAGGGATGGGGGAGCCTGGTGGGCTACTGTCTATGGGGTTGCACAGAGTCAGACACGACTGAAGTGACTTAGCAGCAGCAGCAAGCTTTTCCTCAGACTGTTTGTCTTATTAAATTATGTTTCCCTCCTTAGGAAGAGTAATCAGGTTAGCCAAGTAATAATTTGTATGCATTTTAAGAAGATTGGTGCCAGGTNTAGGGTAAGCTTTTCCTCTGGAGAAGGCAATGGCAACCACTCCACCCTACTCCACTACTCTTGCCTGGAAAATCCCATGGATGGAGGAGCCTGGTAGGCTGCAGTCCGTGGGGTTGCTAAGAGTCGGACATGATTGAGTGACTTCCCTTTCACTTTTCACTTTTATGCTTTGGAAAAGGAAATGACAACCCACTCCAGTGTTCTTGCTTGGAGTATCCCAGGGATGGGGGAGCCTGGTGGGCTACTGTCTATGGGGTTGCACAGAGTCAGACATGACTGAAGTGACTTAGCAGCAGCAGCAAGCTTTTCCTCAGACTGTTTGTCTTATTAAATTATGTTTCCCTCCTTAGGAAGAGTAATCAGGTTAGCCAAGTAATAATTTGTATGCATTTTAAGAAGATTGGTGCCAGGTCAATAAGGAGTCAGTCAAATGGGCTACAGTGAGAAGCTCATGTCATTCAGAGCAGAGTAGTCCTGAGGTCACGTGGATTTTCCAAGTAGATCATTTGGGCAAAGGAATAGAGCAAAGGGGGTACTGCCAAGAGCACTCCTGCTGTAGTAACTATATAATGTTTTGTTTAAGTCAAATAAGTCTCCTCTTGTTTAAAAGCAAATCAAAAGAGAAGAGGAAGAACTAAACTTAAAGAGGCCTAACTCTGATCTCAGACCTCTTCAATGGCAACGAAGACAAATATAAGGATGAGGCAAGGGTACTATGAAGAGATGACAGGGAAGGGGGATAGGTGAAGAGCTGGAAGTGGCACTGTGGCAAGCACTCTCATTCTCCTCTCTCAGTGAATTGTGGAGAGGAGAGTGGAAGTGGGAGAAACATCCAAAGAACAAGGTCTAGAGAACATTGGTATCTATAAGAAACTTCTTGCACTGAAGTGTCTTCTGTGAAAACCAGGAGAAATAGAACCAATCTATATCATTGGACGAATGGAAATGTTGCCCACATTGTCTAACTGATGGCTTACTGGCTAATAACATCTCACCACATTATAAAACAAGATTGGCAGTGACAGGCAACAATTTAGTTATTTAGAGAAATAGGCCTGAATTTCCCAGATTCTATCTTAAGCCAGAAAATGGATGTTAAGCCAAAATCTTCAAGTGAGTTGGATGCTTTATCTTCTGAATGGACTCTTTGTGACACCATGGACTATAGCCTGCAGGCTTTTCTGTTCGTGAAATTCTCCAGGCAAGAATACTGGAGTGAGCTGCCACATGCCCTTCTCCAGGGGACCTTCCCAGTCTGCATTGCAGGTGGATTCTTTACCATCTGAGCCACCAGGAAAGCCCAAGAATACTGGAGTGGGTAGCCTATCTCTTCTTCAGGGGATCTTCCCAACCCAGGAATTGAACCGGGGTATCCTGCATTGCAGGCAAATTCTTTACCAGCTGAGGTACCAGCGAAGCCCCCCTTATTACTATGTCACCTTAATATTCTCTTGCTAGTATTTCTAACATAACAACTAAATGTTAACAAAGTAAAATATTAATGTTTTTGACTTGTTTGCTAATCAAATTAATGGTTGTTTTCTTTTCCAAACTTGGTATAACTATCAAATGCTTTCTTTGAACCCATTAATTTGCTAGATCCCTGGGAAACAAATAGGTCAATGTATAGGGGAGCACACATAATATTAATGCTAGATAATAATTACTGGCTTCTTTCAAGATTATTTAATCCTCAGAAGATTCTTATCTGTGAGGTAGGTATTCATAGTGTCCTCCCATTTTATAGACGAGAACACTTGAGTCTCAGAAAAGTGAGAACAGTGAGTCTCAGAAAATAAGATCACTGTTCAAGATAAAAACACAATTTGTAACTTTAGGCTTGGAATTTAAATCTGGACAGAATGGCTGCAAAATTCTGCTCTCAATTGTGGGTCATATTCCTTCTTTGATTATAATCAGCATACAATGCAATGTGATAAATGCTACCCTGGGGGAAGGTCAGGGCATGATGGAAGTAGACGGCTGCCTTACTTAACCTAGTATTTGAGAGAGTGAAATATGGTCCTGGCTAAAAGATGTCAGTGCTTAAGAACTATGAAAGTTAACCAGGTTGGTGTGGAGAGAACAGGGAGGAGTGTGGTATGAAGTAATTTTTAGGTTGCAGACAGAAACCAGTTTTCCAGGTGGCTTTGGCATAAGACTGGAAGAGTTGTTTGCCTTTTATCTCCTGCAGGACTATCCTAGCACTTTCTATAGAGATGCACTCAGTAAGAGTTTGAAGCTATCCCAGGATGTCTTGCCATTGATTTTTGTAAATATGGATATTTTTAAGACTCAGCTTTGTCATCTGTATAATGGGAATAAGAGCATAACTATTATATTCTGTTAATTAATTAATTAATTTTGATTGGAGGCTAATTACTTAACAGTATTGTGTTGTTTTTTGCCGTACATTGGCATGAATCAGCTGCAACTGTGTCCCCCTGTCCCCAAACCCCTCTCACCTCCCTCTGGGTTGTTGCAGTGTATCATCTTTGAGTGCTGTTTCATGCATCAAACTTGGACTGGTCATCTATTTCACATATGGTAATATACATGCTTCAGTGCTGTTCTCTCAAATCATCCCACCCTTGCCTTCTCCCACAGAGTCCAAAAGTCTGTTTTTTTATATCTGTGTCTTTTTTGCTGTCTTGTATATAAGGTCATTGTTACCATCTTTCTAAATTCCATATATATGTATTAATATACTGTATTGGAGTTTTTCTTTCTGACTTCACTCTGTATAATAGGCTCCAGTTTCATCCACCTCATTAGAACTGACTCAAATGCATTCTTTTCCATTGTGTATATGTACCACAAATTTCTTATCCATTTGTCTGCTGATGGACATCTAGGTTGCTTCCATATCCTAGCTATTGTAAACAGTGCTGTGATGAACATTGGAGTACACATATCTCTTTCAGTTCTGGTTTCCTTGTGTGTATTCGTAGCAGTGGGATTGCTGGGTCATATGACAGTTCTATTTGCAGTTTTTGAAGGAGTCTCCACATTGTTCTCCATAGTGGCTGTACTAGCTTGCATTCCCACCAACAGTATAAGAAGGTTCCCTTTTGTCCACACCCTCTCCAGCCTTTATTATTTGTAGACGTTTTGAAAGCAGTCATCTGACTGGTGTGAAATGGTACTTCATTGTAGTTTTGACTTGCATTTCTCTGATAATGAGTGATGCTGAGCATCTTTTCATATGTTTGCTAGCCATCTGTATGTCTTCTTTGGAGAAATGTCTGTTTAGTTCTTTGGCCCATTTTTTGATTGGGTCGTTTGTTTTTCTGGTATTGAGCTGTGTGAGCTGCTTGTATATTTTTGAAATTAATTAATTAATTAATTAAAACAAAGAATTAATCTGCTATTAGTTGCTTTGTTTGCTATTATTTTCTCCTATTCTGAAGGATGTCTTTTCATGTTACTTATAGTTTCCTTCATTGTGCAAAAGCTTTTAAGTTCAATTAGGCCCCATTTGTTTATTTTTGCTTTTATTTCCATTACTCTGGGAGATGGGGCATAGAGGATATTGCTGTGATTTATGTCAGAGAGTGTTCTGCATATGTTTACCTCTAGGAGTTTTATAGTTTCTGGTCTTACTTTTAGATCTTTAATCCATTTTAAGTTTATTTTTGTGTATAGTGTTAGAAAATGTTCTAGTGTCATTCTTTTCCACATGGTTGACCATTTTCCCCATCACCACTTGTTGAGGAGACTCTCTTTTCTCCATTGTATATTTTTGCCTCCTTTGTCAAAGATAAGGTGTACATAGGAATGTGAATTTTACATCTGAACTTTCTATTTTGTTCCATTGATCTGTATTTCTGTCTATTTGCTGGTACAGTCCTGTCCTGATGATTATAGTTTTGTAGTATAGTCCACAGTCAGGCAGATTGATTCCTCCAGTTCCATTCTTCTCTGTCAAGATTTCTTTGGCTATTTGAGTTTTTTTGTGCTTCCATACAAATTGTGAAATTATTTTAGTTCTGTGAAAAATACCAATGGTAGCTTGATAGAGATTGCACTGAATCAATAAATAGCTTTGAGTGGTATACTCATTTTCACTGTATTGAATCTTCCAATCCATGAACATGGTATATTTCTCCATCTGTTTGTGTCATCTTTGATTTCTTTCATCAGTATTTTATAGTTTTCTATATATAGGTCATTTGTTTCTTTAGGTAAATTTATTCCTAAGTACTTTATTATTTTTGTTCCAGTGGTGAATGGGATTGTTTCCTTAATTTTTCTTTCTGTTTTCTCATTGTTAGTGTATAGGAATGCAAGAGATTTCTGTGTATTAATTTTATATCCTGCAACTTTATTATATTCATTGATAAATTGTAGTGATTTTCTGGTGTTGTCTTTAGGGTTTTCTATGTAGAGGATCATGTCATCTGCAAGCAGTGAGAGTTTTATTTCTTCTTTTACAATCTGGATTCTTTTTCTTTCTTTCCCTTCTCTGATTGCTGTGGCTAAAACGTCCAAAACTATGTTGAATAGTGGTGAGCATGGGTACCCTTGTCTTATTCCTGACTTTACAGGAAAATGCTTTCAATTTTTTGCCATTGAGGATAATGTTTGCTGTGGGTTTACCGTATATGGCTTTTATTATGCTGAGGTATGTTCTTTCCAAACCTGCTTTCTGGAGAGTTTCTATCATAAATGGGTGTTGAATTTTGTCAAAGGCTTTCTCTGCACTATTTACATAATCATACGGTTTTTATCTTTCAATTTGTTAATGTGGTATATCACATTGATTGATTTGTGAATACTGAAGAATCCTTGCATCCCTGGACTAAAGCCCACTTGATCATGATGTACAATCGTTTTACTATGTTGTTGGATTGTTTGCTAGAATTTTGTTGAGGATTTTTGCGTCTATGTTCATATTGTGATATTGGCCTGTAGTTTTATTTTTATGTGTGTGAGGAATGTTTGATTTTGGTATCAGGGTAATGGTGGCCTCATAGAATGAATTTGGGAGTTTACCTTTTTTCTCTGCAATTTTCTGGAAGAGTTTGAGTAGGATAGGTGTTAGCTCGTCTCTAAATTTTTGGTAGAATTCACCTGTGAATCCATCTGGTCCTGGGCTTTTGTATTTTGGAAGATTTTTTTTTTATTACAGTTTCAGTTTCTGTGTTTGTGATGGGTCTGTTAAGATTTTATATTTCTTCCTGGTCCAGATTTGGAAAGTTATACTTTTCTAAGAATTCATCTATTTCTTCCAAGTTATCCATTTTATTAGCATATAGTTGCTGATAGTAGCCTCTATGATCCTTTGTGTTTCTGTGTTGTCTGTTGTGATTTCTCCATTTTCATTTCTAATTTTGTTGACTTGATTCTTCTCCCTTTTTTTTTTTTTTGATGAGTCTGGCTAGTGGTTTGTCTATTTTGTTTATCTTCTCAAATAACCAACTTTTAGTTTTGTTGACTTATGCTATAGTCTCCTTTGTTTCTTTTTCATGTATTTCTTCTCTGAATTTTATGATTTCTTTCCTTCTACTAACTTTGGGGTTCTTCACTTCTTCTTTTTCTAGTTGGTTTAGGTGTACAGTTAGGTTATTTATTCGATGGTTCTCCTGTTTCTTGAGGTAGGCTTGTATTGCTATGAACCTTCCCCTTAGCACTGCTTTTACTGAGTCCAGTAGATTTTGGGTTGTTGTGTTTTCATTTTCATTTGTTTTTATGCATATTTTGCTTTCCTTTTTGATTTTTTCCATCATCTATTGGTTATTCAGAAGTGTATTATTTAGCTCCCATATGTTTGTATTTTTAATAGTTTTTTTTCCCCCTGTAGTTGACAGCTAATCTTACTGCACTGTGATCAGAAAAGATGTTTGAAATGATTTCAATTTTTTTGAATTTACCAAGGCTAGATTTATGGCCCAGGATGTGATCTATCTTGAAGAAGGTTTGATGTGCACTTGAGAAAAAAGTGAAATTCATTGTTTTGGGGGTGAAATGTCCTATAGATATCAATTAAGTCTAACTGGTCTATTGTATCATTTAAAGCTTGAGTTTCCTTGCTGATTATCTGTTTGGTTGATATACATAGGTGTGAGTGGGGTATTAAAGTCTCCCACTATTATTGTGTTACTGTTAATTTCCCCTTTCATGCTTGTTAGCATTTGCCTTATGTACTGAGGTGCTCCTGTGTTGGGTGCATACATGTTATTAATTGTTGTATTTTCTTCTTGGATTGATCCTTTGATCATTATATAGTGTCTTTCTTTGTCTCTTTTCATGGTCTTTATTTCAAAGTCTGTTTTATCTGATGTGAGTATTTCTACTCCTGCTTTTTTTGGTCTCCATTTGTATGAAATATCTTTTTCCTGTCCTTCACTTTCAGCCTGTATATGTCCCTTGGTTTGAGGTGGGTCTGTTGTAGACAGCATATATAGGGGTCTTGCTTTTGTATCCATTCAGCCTTTCTTTGTCTTTTGGTTGGGGCATTCAACCCATTTACATTTAAGGTAATTATTGATAAGTGTGATCTCATTTGCTATTTACTTTGTTGTTTGGGATTCGATTTTTAAATAATAATTTATTTATTTTAATTGGAGGTTAAATTACTTTACAATATTGTGGTGGTTTTTGCTATACATTGACATGAATCAGCCATGGGTGTACGTGTGTCCCCAATCCTGAACCCCCCCTCCTACCTCCCTCCCCATCCCATCCGTCCCAGTGCACTGGCTTTGAGTACCCTCTTTCATGCATTGAACTTGGACTGGTGATCTATTTCACATATGGTAATATACATGTTTCAATGCTATAAACCTTTTTTATGTTTCCTATCTAGAGTGGATCCTTTTGCATTTGTTGAAGAGTTGGTTTGGTGGTGCTGAATTCTCTCAGCTTTTGCTTGTTTATAAAGCTTTTGATTTCTCCTTCATATCTGAATGAGATCCTTGCTGGGTACAGTAATCTTGATTGTGGGTTTTTTGTCTTTCATCACTTTAAGTATGTCTTACCATTCTCTTCTGGCCTGAAGAGTTTCTGTTGAAAGATTAGTTGTTATCCTTATGGGGATCCCCTTGTGTGTTTTTTATTGCTTTTCCCTAGCTGTTTTTAATATTTGCTCTTGTGTTTGATCTTTGATAGTTTGATTAATATGTGCCTTGGGGTGTTTGGCCTTGGGTTTATCCTGTTTGGGACTCTCTAGATTTCTTGGACTCGGGTGGCTATTTCCTTCCCCATTTTAGGGAAGCTTTCAACTATTATATCCTCAAGTATTTTCTCATGCCCTTTCTTTTTGTCTTCTCCTGGGACACCTATGATTTGAATGTTGGGGCATTTAACATTGTCCCAGATGTCTCTGAGGTTGTCCTCATTTCTTTTGATTAAAAAAATTTTTTTTTCTCTTTGCTTCATTTATTTCCACCATTCTTTCTTCCACCTCACTTATCCTCTCTTCTGCCTCTTATTCTACTCTTGGTTCCCTCCAGAGTGTTTTTGATCTCACTTATTGCATTAAATTCACTATTGATTGATTATTTTTTATTTCTTCTAGGTCCTTGTTAAACATTTCTTGCATCTTCTCAATCTTTCTCTCTAGTCTATTTATCTGCAAGTCCATTTTGTTTTCAATTTTTGGATCATCATTACTATATCATTATTCTGAATTCTTTTTCAGGAAGACTCCCTATCTCCTCCTCTTTTGTTTGGTTTGGTGGATATTTATCATATGCCTTTACCTGCTGAATATTTCCCTGCCTTTTCATTTTGTTTATATTGCTGTGTTTGAGGTGCCCTTTCTGTAGGCTGGAAGTTTGTGTTTTCTCTTTATTGTAGAGCCTGTTCCCTGTGGGTGGGATTGGACTAGTGGCTTTTCAAGATTTCCTGGTTGGGGGTGATTGTGCCTGTGTTCTTGTGGTTGGAGTTGGATCTTTCTCTCTGGTGTGTCCAGTAGTGAGTTGCGGGGGTGTCTATGGGTTTGCCATGGCTTTCAGCAGCCTGTCATTTAGTGCTCAGAGTTGTATTTCTGCTTTTCTGGAGAATTAGTGTGGTATATCTTGCACTGGCATTTGTTGGTTCTTGGGTGGAGCGTGGTTTCAGTGTACATATGGATACTTTGGGGTGAGCTCTTGTCTATTAATGTTCCCTGGAGTCAGGAGTTCTCTGATGTCCTCAAGTTTTAGAGTTAAGTCTCCTGCCTCTGACTTTTGGTCCTTCTCTTACAGTATCCTCAAGACTTCTCCGTCCATACAGCACAATATGGTAAAACATCTAGGTTAATGGTGAAGCAATTCTCCACAGCAAGGGACACCCAGAGAGATTCACAGAGTTACACAGAAAAGAGAAGAGGGAGGAGAAAGATAGACATGAACAGAAGGAGAAGAGGGGGAGTCAAAAGGGGAGAGAGTAGTCTAACCAGTAATCAATTCCCTAAATGCTAAGGCTATGGAGACATAGCTTGGAACACCCAGAGAGAAGAGGAAAAGAGGGGAGTCAAAAGGGGAGAGAGCAATCAAGCAATAATCACATCCCTAAGTGAAAAGGATATTGAAGATTAGATTCTTAAAGGAACAGAATCGATAACAAATACCAAAAAGCAGAGATTAAAAATCTAGAATAGAGGTTAGACTATAAAAAATACAAAACAAAATCAATCACAAAAATTAAAAAAATATATATGAAATTTGCTTTAAAAATAGGGTCTTTTTTGCAAGGTAATAGTAGGGTTTAAAAATGAAAATTAAAGGAGTAATATTTAAAAAATTAAAAAGTGATAACAGTAAAAAATATATATATGAATTTCTCTGGAGCTGTTTTGGGCAGTGTGGGGTCAGTTCAGTTTCAGATAGTTCCTTATTCCAGCTTGTACTTGTTCTCAAGGTCTATAGGCCCCCTCCAATGCTTAGTCAATATTAACTGCTGGGTTTTAATCTGTTGCACCTGTCACTTTCAGAGCAGTTCCCTCTTCTTTATTTTGGCTTCCTCTTTTTGCAAGTCTAATTTCCTCCCTGACACGGGGGGACAAAGGTGGTCACTAATTTAGGCTCACTTGTTCAGCTGTGCTGTGTAGAGGGAGGGACACTGCAAACAAATAAAAGTTAACTAGCATTTGAAACATGGAAATATACTATAGCATTCCTTGCCAGAGCTCTAAATTTCAATAATAACATAATTATTTTTATAGAATATAATATAGTTTAAACGATCATATGCTCTTATGCCAGTATATAAATTTAAGATTTTTCTTCTGATCAAATGATTAAAAGAAATACTGTAACTCCATAGTGGAAAAAAAAGGATATATAGTATCATCCATGCAAGGGAATATACCAAAAAAATGAAACCTAACCTAACATTGGATTAGATACAGTAAAATGTTCTGAAAACTGAAAGTTAGCCACAAAAGTAAATAGAAGAGCCACTGGTCTCACACTGGGAGAGTCTAAAGTCAGCTGCAGTACATATTTTGTATGTTTCTGTGGTTCTTTTGATTGTGTCCATTGTTGGATAATAGAAGTAGTGGTACACACCCTACCTTCCTTAAAGTGCAAGATGAGGAGCAAATGAAAAACTATACTTAACATAGGATATGTAAAAGTACCACTGTCACCATACACTAAATACTAGAATTTGTTCAGGTCTCGTGAAAGACAGCAAAACTGTCTTTGAAAGAGTTGTTAATTAAATCTGATATATAATAAAAGAAAGTCAGATGTGATTTGTATCATATGATTTCAATTTTCTTAGCAGATGAGCAGGTCATTCAACCAAGCAGTGGCTTTTCCACATTTCCTCTCTGAATTAGAGGAGGATGACTCATAATCAGTTTGAAAGACTTTTCATTCAATCTTGTGGACAATGACATTGTCACTATTTTTAAAGTTCTGATTCTAAGAGTCAGATGGATTTATTACTCACATTTCACTTGGACAAATATGACAAAAAGTCAAGAAGAACTCACTTTAAGTGTTTCCTCTTTGGGGGCTATTTTAAACATATACATTTTTGCATTCAAGATATAAAACTCACAAATTTTACTCTGTAGAAGCACATCTCATTGAATAAAATTCTAACAGCCAACTTAATGGATCATTTATTAAATAAAAGCCAATGTGTAACTTTCACAGTTCTCCCTCACAAGGAGCATATAAAGGCAATAATAATAGATATTTTATACACACACACACACACACACACACACACATATATATTTCATTGGCAATTATGTGCTTTATGTGTTCATTCACTTAAATTCACAACAGCCATATAAAGGAGAAGGTAATGTCCTTCATGGGTGGATTACAGAAGTTGACCAAGGACAGATAGCAGGTGAGTGGGGCCAAAGCAGTAAGACCTAGATGGTGTGACTCTAGAGCTCTTAATCTCTACTCACTCTTCACCATGAGCACTACCAGAGAAAACACTTTTAGGAATCAGTTGGAACATGAACAACTTATTGAACACAGATCATATATAAATCTTCATATCAGAATACTTTGCTTGTTTTTTAGAGAATTACAGAACTTGCTAAACTTAAAGCTTAAATAAACTTTAAAAGTGTTAGATATTCACATCAAGCTGTGTGGCTTTTGCCATAGTCATGGAAAAACAGCTCTTTCCCATGATCACTTCTACTATAACAAATTTATTCTCCGAGGGGTTTTTTGGGGCTTTGTAATAAAATAGGCACCAGCTCAAAGTATGGTGGGTCTAAAGTGGGATATGCTATGTCACTAACACACCTGCTTTCAAAGACTTAGTGTAGTATGAATAAAAAATGTAAAATATCTTATTAATAATTATGTTCATCGGATGTTGAAATACTACTTTTTATATATGAGTGAATTCAGTATCTCATTAAAATTAATTTTACCTCTTTAAAAAATACAAATAAAATAAAAGTGGCACCAAGGAAATCTAGTTAGGTTAATTATGGATCTTGGCTACCAATGATCTCTTCAAGTCAGGAGACTTTTGCTAGAAGTGCCTATACTACAGAACCACTTCTAAGTATGCTCTAGGCTTAGAGCATACTTAGCTTGTCCTAAGTATGTCCGTTTCAGAGCTTATTTCATGTACTTAGCTCAGTTTCACAAAGCTTGCAATAGATATTTTCATTCTTAGGATAAAAAAAATGCTGTGTGTCTTACCCAAGTAATTTTAGACAATTGGACCAAGGTTCAAATGTACCACATGGGTAGCCTTGGTATGGCAAAGAAATAGACTAGCAAGCAAATTTCTTAGAGGTTTTATACAAGAGACAGAAGAAACTTGTTATAGTGATCAGAAAATCATCTCTCTTTCTCTCTTCTCAATTTTCTCCATTGTATTTTGGTTTCTATGATTTCTGGTAGGAGTCAGATGTCTGTGTTAATTTTGTATCCATGAAAGTAATGTGTCTTTTTTTCTCAAGATGTTAAAAGACATACTTTCTGCCTTCAGTCTTTAGAAGTTCAAAGGTTTTCTTTGGAGTTAACAAGTATTCTTAAGTGTGTGATTTCATGTTTTCAGTTATCTAGTGTAATTTTAAGACATTACTTATTTAGATATTGCATCTAACCAATTCTCTATGGTCTACATTTTGGGGATTCCAATTTCAATTTTTTTCTTTATCAATTACATTTATATTAGAAATATATTAGGGGCTTCCCCAGTGGCTCAGATGGTAAAGCATCTGCCTGCAATGTGGGACACCTGGGTTCAATTCTTGTGTTGGGAAGATCCCCTGGAGAAGGAAATGGCAATCCACTCCAGCACTATAGAGTCTATGGAATTCTCCAGGTCAGAATACTGGAGTGGGTAGCCTTTCTCTTCTCCAGGGGATCTTTCCAACGCAAGGTTTGAACCCAGGTCTCCCGCATTGCAGGCATATTCTTTACCAACTGAGTCACAAGGGAAGTCCATAGATGGCCTTACATTTGGGTCTTTAATCTGTTTTGACTATTTTTGTGCATGGTGTTAGAAAGTGTTCTAATTCCATTCTTTTATATGCAGCAGTCTACTTATTGAGGAGACTGTCTTTACATCATATAATTTTCTGTTTGAGTAATCTGTCTATTGATTAGGTGAAATGTTAGTGTCTCCCACTCTTATTGTGTTGCTGTCAATTTCCTCTTTTGTGGCTGTTAGCATTTGTTTTATATATTGAGGTGCTCCTTTGTTGCTTGCATAATATTTACAATTGTTATGTCTTTTTCTTGGATTGATCTCTTGATCATTATATGGTGTCCATCCTTGTCTCTCTTACTATTCTTTATTTTAAATTCTATTTGATCTAATAAGAGTATTGCTACCTCAGTTTTCTTTTGATTTCAATTTGCATGGGATATGGTCTTCTATCCCTTCACTTTCAGTTTCTATGTCTCCCTACCACAGACTGGTTCCAAATAGGAAAAGGAGTACGTTAAGGCTGTATATTGTCACCCTCCTTATTTAACTTATATGCAGAGTACATCGTGAGAAATGCTTGGCTGGAAGAAGCACAAGCTGGAATCAAGATTGCTGGGAAAAATATCAATAACCTCATATATGCAGATGACACCACCCTTATGGCAGAAAGTGAAGAGGAACTAAAAAGACTCTTGATGAAAGTGAAAAAGGAGAGTGAAAAAGTTGGCTTAAAGCTCAACATTCAGAAAATGAAGATCATAGCATCCGGTCCAATCACTTCATGGGAAATAGATGGGGAAACAGTGGAAACAGTGACAGACTTTATTTTGGGGGGGCTCCAGAATCACTGCAGATGGTGACTGCAGCCATGAAATTAGAAGATGCTTACTCCTTGGAAGAAAAGTTATGACCAACCTAGATAGCATATTCAAAAGCAGAGACATTATTTTGCCGACTAAGGTCCGTCTAGTCAAGGCTATGGTTTTTTCAGTGGTCGTGTATGGATGTGAGATTTGGACTGTGAAGAAAGCTGAGCGCTGAAGAATTGATGCTTTTGAACTATGGTGTTGGAGAAAACTCTTGAGAGTCCCTTGGACTGCAAGGAGATCCAACCAGTCCATTCTGAAGGAGATCAGCCCTGGGATTTCTTTGGAAGGAATGATGCTAAGGCTGAAACTCCAGCACTTTGGCCACTCCTTGGAAAAGACTGATGCTGGGAGAGATTGGGGGAAGGAGGAGAAGGGGATGACAGAGGACGAGATGGCTGGATGGCATCACCGACGCGATGGACGTGAGTCTCAGTGAACTCCGGGAGCTGGTGATGGACAGGGAGGCCTGGCGTGCTGCGATTCATGGGGCTGCAAAGAGTTGGACACGACTCAGTGACTGAACTGAACTGATATCTGAAGTGGGTCTATTAGAGACCACATTTAGCCAGTCCTGGTCTTTTGGTTGGAGCATAATATCTATTTACATTTAAGATGATTATAAATGTGTATTTTCCTATTATTATTTTCTTAATTGTTTTTGGTTTGTTTTGTAAGTCTTTTTAATCTCTTGTTTTACCTGCCTAGAGAATTTCCTTTAGGATTTGTTGTATAGCTGGTTTGGTGGTGCTGAATTCCCATAAATTCTCTTGAGACATCTTTAAAGCTCGTGATTTCTCTGTTGAATCTGAAAAGGATCCTTTCTTGGTAATCTTGGTTGTAGGTTTTTTTTCCTCTTTCATTACTTTGAATATTTACCATTGTTTTCTGACATGCAGAATTTCTGCTAAAAGATCAGCTGTCAGCGTTATGCAGATCCTCTTGTATGTTATCTGTTGCTTTTCCCTTGCTGCTTTTAATATTTTTTTTCTTTGTGGTTAATATTTCTCTTGGGTTTCTCCTGTATGAGATTCTGTTTTTCCTGAATTTGGTTATTTTCTTTCCCATGTTAGGAAACCTTTCAACTATAATCTCTTTGAATATTTTTCTCAGACACTTCTCATTTTCTTCTTCTGGGATCCTTATAATTCAAATGTTGATGCATTTGATATTGACTCAGAGGTCTCTGAGATTGGCCCCAATTCTTTTTGTTCATTTTTCTTTATTCTGCTCCTTAGCAGTTATTTCCACCATTCTGTCTTCCAGCTCACTTAACTGTTCTTCTGCCCCAGTGTATTCTTCTATTAATTCTTCCTAGAGTAGTTTCAATTTCAGTTATTGTGTGAATCATCATTGCTTGCTCATTCTATAGTTCTTCTAGACAATTATTAAATGTTTCTTGCACTTTTTCCATTCTATTTTCAAGATTATGGATCATTTTTATTATCATTACTCTGAATTCATTTTCAGATATATTGCCTATTTACCCTTTATTTATTTGGTCTTGTGGGTTTTTGTCTTGCTTCTTCATCATAATGGGGGCTTTCTTGGTGGCTCAGATGGTAAAGAATCTGCCTGCACTTTTTCAGTCCCTGGGTTGAGAAGTTCCCATGCAGAAGGGAAAGGCAACCCACTCCAGTATTCTTGCCTGAAGAATTCCATGGACACAGGAGCCTGGAAGGCTATAGTACATGGGATTGCAAAGAGTAGGATGTAAATGAGCAACTGACACTTTGTGTCATCCTAATGATATTTCTCTTTATTTTGTCTAGCTTACTGTGTTTGAGGTCTCTCTTTTTCTCAGGCTGTAGAGTTGTTTATCTTGTTTCTGGTCTCTGCCCTCAGTGAGTGAAGTTGGCCTAGTTTCTTGTGAAAGTTTCATGGGGGGAGGGATTGTTCCTGTGTTCTGGTGGGTGGACCTGAATTTTTTTACCACTGATGGGCAGGGACATGTCAGAGGTGTACTTTGGGGTATCTATTGGCTTAGTATGACTTTATTAGGCCTGTTTGCTAATGGTAGAGTTTGTGTACCTGTCTTGCTTGTGGTTTGGCATAGGAGTCTGGCACTGTGTTCTCCAGGCAGTTGGGTGGAGGCAAGACATTGATTTTGATGGTGTAAGGGAGCTGTCACCAATTAATATTCCCAGGGGCCAAGACTTATTTGACTGTCCACTGTCCTGGACTTGTTCTCACCTTAGAGTCTCAGGCCTGACCTTTAGTCTGGGAACCAAGACTTCACAAATCATTCATCACAGCAATAAAAGGAAATTGTTTTTAAAAAGGAAAACAAAACAACAACAAAAGAAAAAAAGACTTAAAAAGACAAATGATAAAAGTAAAATCAAACAAAGAGATCAAGAACAAAGGAATACACACACATAAGAAGTCAAAATAGAAGCAAAGAAAGCAAAGTACAAGACAGCAATCAAACAAACAAAAGAAATATGAAAAGAAATCCACAAATTAAAAACAAAAAAAGAATTAAGCAGGGGAAAAAAAAAAAACAACTGAAGCAGAGTGCCAGCTGAAAAATGAAGCAAAGAAAATGAAAACATGAAAATGGTAAGAAAAAAAGAACAACAGAGAATCAAAGTTAAAACTATATTTAAAAGATCTATATACATTTTAGTCATAGTCAACAGAAGAATCCAAAATGCAGTTCTTGGATGCAGTCTCAAAAATGACAGAATGATTTGTTTGTTTCCAAGGCAAACCATTCAGTATCACAGTAATCCAAGTCTATGCCCCAATCAGTAAAGGTGAAGAAGCTGAAGTTGAATTGTTCTATGAAGACCTACAAGACCTTATAGAACTAATACCCAAAAAAGATGTCCTTTTCATCATAGGGGACTGGAATGCAAAAGTAGAAAGTCAAGAGATACCTGGAATAACAGGCAAAACTGGCCTTGGAGTATAAAATGAAGCAGGACAAAGGCTAACAGAGTTTGCCAAGAGAATGCACTGGTGATAGCAAACACCCTATTCCAATGACACAAGACAAGACTCTACATCTGGACATTACCAGATGTTCAATACCAAAATCAGATTGATCACAATCTTTGTAGTCAAAGATGGAGAAGCTCTGACATTCAGTTCAGTTCAGCTCAGTTCAGTCACTCAGTCATGTCCAACTTTTGTGACCCCATGGACTGCAGTAAGCCAGGCCTCCCTGTTCATCACCAACTCCCAGAGTTTACCCAAACTCCTGTCCGTCGAGTCAGTGATGTCATCCAACCATCTCATCCTCTGTCGTTCCCTTCTCCTCCTGCCTTTAATCTTTCCCAGCATCAGGGTCTTTTCCAATGAATCTGTTCTTTGTATCACGTGGCCAAAGTACTGAAGTTTCAGCTTCAACATCAGTTCTTCCAATAAACACTCCTTTAGATGGACTGGTTGCATCTCCTTGCAGTCAAAGGGACTCTCAAAAGTCTGACAGTGGGCGAAAACAAGAACAGAAGCTGACTGTGGCTCAGATCATGAACTCCTGATGAGCTCCTTATTGTCAAATTCAGACTTAAATTGAAGAAAGTAGGGAAAACCACCAGAACATTCAGGTATGACCTGAATCAAATCCCTTATGATTATACAGTGGAAGTGACAAGTAGATTCAAGGGATTTGATGTGATAGACAGAGTGCCTGAAGAACTATGGACAGACGTGAGTGACATTGTATAGGAGGCAGTGGTCAAGATCATCCCCAAGAAAAAGAAATGCACAAGTACAAAATGGTTGCCTGAGGAGGCCTTACAAACAGCTGAGAAAAGAAGAGAAGTGAAAGGCAAAGGAGAAAATGAAAGATATACTCATTTGAATGCAGAGTTTCAAAGAATATCAAGGAGAAATAAAGAAGCCTTCCTCAGCGATGAATGCAAAGAAATAGAGGAAAACAATAGAATGGAAAAACTGAGATCTCATAAAGAAAATTAGACACACCAAGGGAACATTTCATGCAAAGATGGGCACAACAATGGACAGAAATGGTATGGAACTACCAGAAGCAGAAGATATTTAGAAGAGGTGGCAAGTCAAGAATGCCAGGCTGTGATGGTGCAGGAGAGGTGGAAAAGAGCTACCCTATGTCCGAGGTCAGGGGTGGCGGCCGAGAGGAGTAACTCCATGTCCAAGGAGCAGTGGCTGTGCTGGCACAGGAGGGCCGAGAGGTGCTACTCCATGTTCCAGATCAGGAGGGGCAGTGGTGAGGAGATACTCCTCGTCCAAGGTAAGGAGCAGTGGCTGTGCTTTGTTGGAGCAGCCATGAAGAGATACCCCACGTCCAAGGTAAGAAAAACCCAAGTAAGATGGTAGGTGTTGCAAGAGGGTATCAGAGGGCAGACACACTGAAAGCATAATCACAGAAAACTAGTCAATCTAATCACACAGACCACAGCCTTTTCTAACTCAATTAAACTAAGCCATGCCATGTGGGGTCACCCAAGACAGACAGGTCATGGTGGAGAGGTCTGACAGAATGTGGTCCACTGGAGAAGAGAATGGCAAACCACTTCAGTATTCTTGCCTTGAGAACCCCATGAACAGTATGAAAAGGCAAAATGATAGGATAATGAAAGAGGAACTCCCCAGGTCAGTAGGTGCCCAATATGCTACTGGAGATCAGTGGAGAAATAACTCCAGAAAGAATGAAGAGATGGAGCCAAAGCAAAAACAATACCCAGTTGTGGATGTGACTGGTGATAGAAACAAGGTCTGATGCTGTAAAGAGCAATATTGCATAGGAACCTGGAATGTCAGGTCCATGAATCAAGGCAAATTGGAAGTGGTCAAACAGGGGATGGTAAGAGTGAACATTAACATTTTAGGAATCAGCAGACTAAAATGGATTAGAATGGGTGAATTTAACTCAGATGACCATTATATCTACTACTGTGGGCAGGAATCCCTTAGAAGAAATGGAGTAGTCATCATGGTCAACAAAAGACTCTGAAATGCAGTACTTGGATGCAATCTCAAAAGCGACAGAATGATCTCTGTTCGTCTCCAAGTCAAACCATTCAATATCACAGTTATCCAAGTCTATGCCCCAACCAGTAATGCTGAAGAAGCTGAAGTTGAACGGTTCTATGAAGACCTACAAGACCTTTTAGAACTAACACCCCAAAAAGATGTCCTTTTCATTATAGGAGACTGGAATGCAAAAGTAGGAAGTCAAGAAACACCTGGAGTAACAGGCAAATTTGGCCTTGGAATG
>SJYW01021251.1:27436-41529 GCA_006410735.1 Raphicerus campestris | reverse complement strand
CGTAGCCTTGACTATTTCATGGCTGCAGTCACCATCTGCAGTGATTTTGGAGCCCCCCAAAATTAAGTCTGACATTGTTTCCACTATATCCCCATCTATTTCCCATGAAGTGATGGGACCAGAGGCCATGATCTTGGTTTTCTGAATGTTGAGCTTTAAGCCAACTTGTTCACTCTCCTCTTTCACTTTCATCAAGAGGCTTTTTAGTTCTTCACTTTCTGCCATAAGGGTGGTGTCATCTGCATATCTGAGGTGACTGATATTTCTCCCAGCAATCATGATTCCCGCTTGTGTTTCTTCCAGTCCAGCGTTTCTCATGATGTACTCTGCATAGAAGTCAAATAAGCAGGGTGACAATATACAGCCTTGACGTACTCCTTTTCCTATTTGGAACCAGTCTATTGCTCCATGTCCAGTTCTAACTGTTGCTTCCTGACCTGCATACAGATTTCTCAAGAGGCAGGTCTGGTGGTCTGGTATTCCCACCTCTCTAAGAATTTTCCACAGTTTATTGTCATCCACAGTCAAAGGCTTTGGCATAGCGTTACCATATGTAAAATAGATAGCCAACAGAAATTTTCTATGTGGCTCAGGAAACTCAAACAGGGTCTCTGTATCAACCTAAAAGGTGGGGTGGGGAGAGAGATAGGAAAGAGTTTCAAAAAGGAGGGAATATATGTACACCTATGGCTGATTCATGTTGAGGTTTGACAGAAAAGAGCAAAATTCTGTAAAGCCGTTATCCTTTAATAAAAAATAAATGAAAAACAAAGATAATAAATGTGTTTCAAGCAAAAAAATTTTTTGATATTAAAAAGATCCTTTGGAATGTTTTTTAAAAGTTGTTTTCTGGTAACATTATCTATATTTTCATTTATTATTTTTTCTCCTTTCTTAAAAATATTAGTTATTTCTATACTAAAGTCTTTGATGGCTAACTCCAGTGTCTTAACGACCTGTGGAACTGTGTCTAAACCCTATTATTTTTCCTATGGGTTTTGCTTATTTGACAATGGTGCATACTTTGTAATGAAAATAGTATGCTTTTTAAAAATCATATTTCAAAGATAACTCATTCTTTTTCTTTTTGATTAACAAGTTTGGGGCTAGTCACTTCAATATGATCATGGATTAGGGTAACTCAAGGCTGAGTTGTAATTTGACAAGTTTGTTTCTTGGTTATTTCACATTTGTTCTAAGCTTGTTTCTTGGTTATTTCACATTTGTTCTAGAGATAACCCTTTAGGAATTCTGAGACCTTGGGGTGTTTAGTATTCCCTTCTTATGGTACCTCTCAATGATAATTTTTTTTCTCCCCAAACTGAAGGATGTTAAGGCTCTATTCTGCTCCTCAGAGACTTTTTCCTTGCTTTTCTCTTTTCAGTATCAAGATTTAAAAAATTAATGTAGTGTAGAGTTGATTTCCCTTTACTTCCTCTGATCATCAGTTCAGTTCAGTTGCTCAGTTGTGTCTGACCCTTTGTGATCCAAAGGACTGGAGCACACCAGTATTCCCTTGTTACCACAAAATCCTGGAGCTTGTTCAAACTCATGTCCGTAGAGTCAGTGAGGCCATCCAACCATCTCATCTTCTGTCATCCCCTTCTCCTCCTGCTTTCAATCTATCCCAGCATCAGGGTCTTTTCTAATGAGTCGTTTCTTCACATCATGTGGCCAAAGTATTGGAACTTCAGCTTCAGAATCAGTCCTTCCAATGAATATTTAGGACTGATTTCCTTTAGGATTGACTGGTTTGATCTCCTTGCAGTCCAAGGAACTCTCAAAAGTCTTCTCCAGCACCGTCATAGTTGAAAAGCATCAATTCTTTGGTGCTCAGTTTTCTTTATAGTCCAACTCTCACATCCATAACTGACTAATGGAAAAACCATAGCTTTGACTAGATGGATGTTTGTTGGCAAAGTAGTCTTGGCTTCTTGATATGGTGTCTATGTTGGTCATGGCTTTTCTTCCAAGTAGCAAGAGTCTTTAAATTTCATGGCTGCAGTCACCATCTGCAGTGATTTTGGAGCCCCCAAAATAAAGTCTATCACTTCTTCCCTATCTATTTGTATGAAGTAATGGGACCAGATGCCACGAGTTTTGTTTTCTAAATGTTGAGTTTTAATCCAACTTTTTCACTCTATTCCTTCACTATCATCAAGTGATTCTTTAGTTCTTCACTTTCTGCCATAAGGTTGGTGTCACCTTCATATCTGAGGTTATTGATATTTCTTCCAGAAATCTTGATTCCAGCTAGTGCTTCATCCAGCCTGGCATTTTGCAGTACTCTGCATATAAATTAAATAAGCAGGGTAACAATGTACAGCCTTGCTGTATTCCTTTCTCAATTTGCAACCAGTCTGTTTTTCCATATCCTGTTCTAACTGTTGCTTCTTGACCTGCATACAGATTTCCCAGAATGAAGGTAAGGTGGTCTGGAATTTCCATCTCTTTCAGAATTTTCCATGGTTTGTTGTGATCCACACAGTGAAAGGCTTTGGCATAGTCAATAAAGCAGAAGTAGACGTTTTTTGGAACTCTCTTGTTTTTTTGATGATGCAACGGATGTTGGCAATTTGATCTCTGGTTCCTCTGCCATTTCTAAATCCAACTTAAACATCTGGAAGTTCTTAGGTCATGTACTATTGAAACCTGACTTGGAGAATTTTGAGCACTACTTTCCTAACATATGAGGTGAGTGCAGTTGTAAGGTAGTTTGAACATTCTTTGCCATTGCCTTTCTTTTGGGTTGGAATGAAAACTGAACTTTTGCAGTCCTGTGGCCACTGCTGAGTTTTCTGAATTTGCTGGTATAGTGAGTGCAGCACTTTCACAGCATCATATTTTAGAATTTGAAATCGCTCCATTGGAATTCCATCACCTCCACTAATTTTTTTCATAGTGATGCTTCCTAAGGTCCACTTGACTTCTCATTCCAGGATGTCTGGCTCTAGGTTGGTGATTACACCATTGTGGTTATCTGGGTCATGAAGATCTTTTTTGTATAGTTCTTCTGTGTATTCTTGCCGCCTCTTCTTAATATCTTCTGCTTCTGTATGTCCATATTATTTCTGTCCTTTATTTTGCCCATCTTTGCATGAAATGTTCCCTTTGTATCTCTAATTTTCTTTATGAGATCTCTAATCTTTCCCATTCTATTGTTTTCCTCTATTTCTTTGCATTCATCGCTGAGGAGGGCTTCCTTATCTCTCCTTGATATTCTTTGAAACTCTACATTCAGATGGGTATATTTTTCCTTTTCTCCTTTGCCTTTNTGGGACCAGAGGCCATGATCTTGGTTTTCTGAATGTTGAGCTTTAAGCCAACTTGTTCACTCTCCTCTTTCACTTTCATCAAGAGGCTTTTTAGTTCTTCACTTTCTGCCATAAGGGTGGTGTCATCTGCATATCTGAGGTGACTGATATTTCTCCCAGCAATCATGATTCCCGCTTGTGTTTCTTCCAGTCCAGCGTTTCTCATGATGTACTCTGCATAGAAGTCAAATAAGCAGGGTGACAATATACAGCCTTGACGTACTCCTTTTCCTATTTGGAACCAGTCTATTGCTCCATGTCCAGTTCTAACTGTTGCTTCCTGACCTGCATACAGATTTCTCAAGAGGCAGGTCTGGTGGTCTGGTATTCCCACCTCTCTAAGAATTTTCCACAGTTTATTGTCATCCACAGTCAAAGGCTTTGGCATAGCGTTACCATATGTAAAATAGATAGCCAACAGAAATTTTCTATGTGGCTCAGGAAACTCAAACAGGGTCTCTGTATCAACCTAAAAGGTGGGGTGGGGAGAGAGATAGGAAAGAGTTTCAAAAAGGAGGGAATATATGTACACCTATGGCTGATTCATGTTGAGGTTTGAGAGAAAAGAGCAAAATTCTGTAAAGCCGTAATCCTTTAATAAAAAATAAATGAAAAACAAAGATAATAAATGTGTTTCAAGCAAAAAAATTTTTTGATATTAAAAAGATCCTTTGGAATGTTTTTTAAAAGTTGTTTTCTGGTAACATTATCTATATTTTCATTTATTATTTTTTCTCCTTTCTTAAAAATATTAGTTATTTCTATACTAAAGTCTTTGATGGCTAACTCCAGTGTCTTAACGACCTGTGGAACTGTGTCTAAACCCTATTATTTTTCCTATGGGTTTTGCTTATTTGACAATGGTGCATACTTTGTAATGAAAATAGTATGCTTTTTAAAAATCATATTTCAAAGATAACTCATTCTTTTTCTTTTTGATTAACAAGTTTGGGGCTAGTCACTTCAATATGATCATGGATTAGGGTAACTCAAGGCTGAGTTGTAATTTGACAAGTTTGTTTCTTGGTTATTTCACATTTGTTCTAAGCTTGTTTCTTGGTTATTTCACATTTGTTCTAGAGATAACCCTTTAGGAATTCTGAGACCTTGGGGTGTTTAGTATTCCCTTCTTATGGTACCTCTCAATGATAATTTTTTTTCTCCCCAAACTGAAGGATGTTAAGGCTCTATTCTGCTCCTCAGAGACTTTTTCCTTGCTTTTCTCTTTTCAGTATCAAGATTTAAAAAATTAATGTAGTGTAGAGTTGATTTCCCTTTACTTCCTCTGATCATCAGTTCAGTTCAGTTGCTCAGTTGTGTCTGACCCTTTGTGATCCAAAGGACTGGAGCACACCAGTATTCCCTTGTTACCACAAAATCCTGGAGCTTGTTCAAACTCATGTCCGTAGAGTCAGTGAGGCCATCCAACCATCTCATCTTCTGTCATCCCCTTCTCCTCCTGCTTTCAATCTATCCCAGCATCAGGGTCTTTTCTAATGAGTCGTTTCTTCACATCATGTGGCCAAAGTATTGGAACTTCAGCTTCAGAATCAGTCCTTCCAATGAATATTTAGGACTGATTTCCTTTAGGATTGACTGGTTTGATCTCCTTGCAGTCCAAGGAACTCTCAAAAGTCTTCTCCAGCACCGTCATAGTTGAAAAGCATCAATTCTTTGGTGCTCAGTTTTCTTTATAGTCCAACTCTCACATCCATAACTGACTAATGGAAAAACCATAGCTTTGACTAGATGGATGTTTGTTGGCAAAGTAGTCTTGGCTTCTTGATATGGTGTCTATGTTGGTCATGGCTTTTCTTCCAAGTAGCAAGAGTCTTTAAATTTCATGGCTGCAGTCACCATCTGCAGTGATTTTGGAGCCCCCAAAATAAAGTCTGTCACTTCTTCCCTATCTATTTGTATGAAGTAATGGGACCAGATGCCACGAGTTTTGTTTTCTAAATGTTGAGTTTTAATCCAACTTTTTCACTCTATTCCTTCACTATCATCAAGTGATTCTTTAGTTCTTCACTTTCTGCCATAAGGTTGGTGTCACCTTCATATCTGAGGTTATTGATATTTCTTCCAGAAATCTTGATTCCAGCTAGTGCTTCATCCAGCCTGGCATTTTGCAGTACTCTGCATATAAATTAAATAAGCAGGGTAACAATGTACAGCCTTGCTGTATTCCTTTCTCAATTTGCAACCAGTCTGTTTTTCCATATCCTGTTCTAACTGTTGCTTCTTGACCTGCATACAGATTTCCCAGAATGAAGGTAAGGTGGTCTGGAATTTCCATCTCTTTCAGAATTTTCCATGGTTTGTTGTGATCCACACAGTGAAAGGCTTTGGCATAGTCAATAAAGCAGAAGTAGACGTTTTTTGGAACTCTCTTGTTTTTTTGATGATGCAACGGATGTTGGCAATTTGATCTCTGGTTCCTCTGCCATTTCTAAATCCAACTTAAACATCTGGAAGTTCTTAGGTCATGTACTATTGAAACCTGACTTGGAGAATTTTGAGCACTACTTTCCTAACATATGAGGTGAGTGCAGTTGTAAGGTAGTTTGAACATTCTTTGCCATTGCCTTTCTTTTGGGTTGGAATGAAAACTGAACTTTTGCAGTCCTGTGGCCACTGCTGAGTTTTCTGAATTTGCTGGTATAGTGAGTGCAGCACTTTCACAGCATCATATTTTAGAATTTGAAATCGCTCCATTGGAATTCCATCACCTCCACTAATTTTTTTCATAGTGATGCTTCCTAAGGTCCACTTGACTTCTCATTCCAGGATGTCTGGCTCTAGGTTGGTGATTACACCATTGTGGTTATCTGGGTCATGAAGATCTTTTTTGTATAGTTCTTCTGTGTATTCTTGCCGCCTCTTCTTAATATCTTCTGCTTCTGTATGTCCATATTATTTCTGTCCTTTATTTTGCCCATCTTTGCATGAAATGTTCCCTTTGTATCTCTAATTTTCTTTATGAGATCTCTAATCTTTCCCATTCTATTGTTTTCCTCTATTTCTTTGCATTCATCGCTGAGGAGGGCTTCCTTATCTCTCCTTGATATTCTTTGAAACTCTACATTCAGATGGGTATATTTTTCCTTTTCTCCTTTGCCTTTCACTTCTCTTCTTTTCTCGGCTATTTTTAAGTCCTCCTCAGACAACCACTTTGCCCTTTTGCATTTAAAGAAATCGATGATCTTGATCACTGCCTCCTATATAATGTCATTCACCTCTGTCCATAGTTCTTCAGGCACTCTGTCTATCACATCTAATCCCTTGAATCTATTTGTCACTTTCACTGTATAATCATAAGAGATTTGATTTAGGTCATACCTGAATGGTCTAGTGGTTTTCCCTACTTTCTCCCATTTAAGTCTGAATTTGGCAATAAGGTGTTCATGATCTGAGCCATAGTTAGTTCCTTGTCTTGTTTTTGCTGACTATAAGTGCTTCTCCATCTTTGGTTGCAAATGATATAATCAATCTGATTTTGATATTGACCATCTGGTGATGTCTATGTGTAGAGTCTTCTCTTGTCTTGTTGGAAGACAGTGTTTGCTATGACCAGTGCATTCTCTTGGCAAAACTCTGTTAGCCTTTGCCTTGCTTCATTTTGTACTCCAAGACCAAATTTGCCTGTTACTCCAGGTATCTCTTGACTTCCTACTTTTCCATTCCAGTCTCCTGTAATGAAAAGGTCATCTTTTTTTAGGTGTTAGTTGTAGAAGGTATTGTAGGTCTTCATAGAACCATTCAACTTCGGCTTCTTCATTTTTACTGATTGGGCCATAGACTTGGATTGCTGTGTTACTGAATGGTTTGCCTAAGAAATGAACAGAGATCATTTGCTCCCAAGTACTGCATTTCAGCCTCTTTTGTTGACTATGATGGCTACTCCATTTCTTCTAANATTTTTCCTAGGCATCTCATGCAGAAAAGCAAGCAAACAAACAAAACAATCCCTAGTTGGATATATCACATTAGAGTCTTTGATCAGGTTTGTCTTGTGATTGTAGACTACCCTGAAGAATAGAAAATACCTTTCTTTAAAAAGAAAGACTCATAATTGGTAGGAATAGTTCATTATTACTGTGAAAGATATGAAAACTAAAACTTTGTTAGATCAGAAATGCAATATATCAGGTGTAGTACCACTATTTATGGTATAAATAGACATAATAAATGTTATTTCCATGCTACTCATACTTACACTTGCAGAAAGAAAATAGTATTTATACTTAAATCAGCTTGTCAAATACATAGTTACTTTTAAGAATAATTTTTAAAATGTATTTTTGTATTCTGCAAACTTGGTTCATTTAGCAATGTAAATGTATACAGAATAGAAGAAACAAACTTTTTCACAAATGATGATTCTATTGACAATCAATTTTATAATCATAATCAATAAAATAAAGGCTTCCTCAGTTATTAATACAAAGTAATAAAGAAAAACAATAGAATAGGAAAGACTAGAGATATCTTCAAAAATATTAGAGATATGAAGGAAATATTTCATGCAAAGATGGGCAAATAAAGGACAGAAATGGTATGGATCTAATGGAAGCAGAAGATAGTAAGAAGAGGTGGCAAGCTGTACAGAAGAACTGTACATAAAAGATCTTAATAATCCAGATAACTACAATGGTGTGATCACTCACCTAGAGCCAGGCATCCTGGAATGTGAAGTCAAGTGGGCCTTAGGAAGCATCACCATGAACAAAGCTAGTGGAGGGATGGAATTCCAGTTGAGCTGTTTCAAATTCTGAAAGATGATGCTGTGAAATTGCTGCATGCAATGTGCCAGAAAATTTGGAAAACTCAGCAGTGGCCACACCTGGAAAGGTCAATTTTCACCCCAGTCCCAAAGAAAAGTGAAAGTGAAGTCACTCAGTCGTGTCCAACTCTTTGCAACCCCATGGACAGTAGCCTACCAGGCTCCTCCCTCCATGGGATTCTCCAGGCAAGAGTACTGGAGTGGGTTGCCATTTTCCTTCTCCAGGGGATCTTCCCCACCCAGGGATCGAACCCTGGTCTCCCACATTCCAGGCAGACGCTTTAACATCTGAGCCATCAGAGACTCCAATTCCAAAGAAAGTCAATGGCAAAGAATGTTCACACTACCACACAATTGGATTTATCTCACATGATAGCAAAGTAATGCTCAAAATTCTCCAAGCTCAACAATACACGAACCTAGAACTTTTAGATGTTCAAGTTGGATTTAGATAAGGTAGAGGAGCCAGAGATCAAATTGCAACATCCATTGGATCATAGGAAAAACAAGAGAGTTCCAGAAAAACATCTATTTCTGCTTTATTGATTGTGCCAAAGCCTTTGACTGTGTGAATCACAACAAACTATAGCACAGTCTTAAAGAGATGGGAATACCTGAGCTGCCTCCTAAGAAATCTGTATGCAGTTCAAGAAGCAACAGTTAGAACTGGACATGGAACAATTCACTTGTTCCAAATTGGAAAAGGAGTATGCCAAGTCTATCACCGTGCTTATTTAACTTTTATGCAGAGTACATCATGAGAAATGCCAGGCTGGATGAAGCATAATCTGGAATAAGGTTTGCCTGTAGAAATATCATTAACCTCAGATACACAGATGACACCATCTTTATCATAGAAAACAAATAATAGCTAAAGAGCCTCTTGATGAAAGTGAAAAAGGAGAATGAAAAAGTTGACTTAAAACTCAACATACAAAAAACTAAGATTATGACAAATAAATGGTGAAACAATGGAAAAAATGAGAGACTTCATTTGGCTGGGAGGCTCCAAAATCACTTCAGATGGTGAAGTGAAATTAAAAGACACTTGCCCCTCAGAAGGAAAACTATGACCAACCTAGGCAGCATATGAAAAAGCAGAGACATTACTTTGTCAACAAAAGTCCGAGTCACTTATAGATGTGAAATTTGGACTATAAAGAAAGCTGAGCACCAAAGAATTGATGCTTTTTAACTGTGGTGTTGGAGAAGACTCTTGAAAGTCCCTTGGACTGCAAGGAGATCTCAATCAGGAGACTGATTAAAGGTAATCAGTCGTGAATATTCATTGGAAGGACTGATGCTGAAGCTGAAACTCCAATATTTTGGGCACCTGATGCGAAGAACTGACTCATTAAAAAAAAAAAAAAACAACTCTGATACTGGAAAAGATTGAAGGTAGGAGGAGAGGGGGATGACAGAGGATTAGACAGTTGGATGGCATCACTTACTAGATGGACATGGGTTTGAGCAAGCTACAGGAACTGGTGATGGATAGGGAAATCTGGTGTGCTGCAGTCCATGGGGTTGCAAAGAATTAAAACACACAAAACTGAGTGACTGAACTGAACTGAACTGAATCAATTTTCAGTGAAGATTCTAAATCATGGGTTAGCAAGCTTCTGTAAAGGGTCAGATAGTATATATTTTAGGCTTTGTAGGCTGTAAGGTTTCTATTGCAGCTACTCAGCTCTGCCATTGTAGTGACTGTGAGTGAGCGAGTGAAGTCTCTCAGTTGTGTCTGACTCTTTGTGACTCCATTGACTGTAGACTACCAGGTTTCTCCATCCATGGGATTTTCCAGGCAAGAATACTGGAGTGAGTTGCCATTTCATTCTACAGGAGATCTTCCCAATCCAGGTACTGTAGTGAAAAAGTGGCCACAAATGATACATAAATGAATATATGGCTGTGCTCCAGTACAATTTTATTTGGAAAAAAAAAAAAAGCTGCTGGCCAGAATGGATCCTCCAGATTTAGTTTGTTCAGTCCTATTCTAGAAATTAGGAGTGAAAAGTTTCAGATCTAAGATTTGGGGTAACTGGTAACTCTAATATTATGGATGCCCAAAGGCCCAATACGCAGACTTGGTCCTGTCTATGCTCTTCAGCATTATGTATTTCATGTCTATTTCCACTAGGCAGTTCATTTTCTCCCCAGTTTTTTCATTAGCAATGTGCTAGCTCCAGTACTTCAATTCATTCTAACTCATCTAATGTACATGTGATTTCAGTGCCTTAACTCTTGCTGTTTTTGATGAAATTCTAGTATTGCTACTTTAAAAAATGTTACTCTGTGTGTGTGTGTGTGTGTGTGTGTGCGCTTTAATTTAAATATCTGGGCACAGGAATGCAGCGCTGAAGAGGATTATTTGTCTGTGAAAAATCTTAAGTATTTCATGATCCGTTCCACTTTGTGTTTATCTGTATCAAGTTCAGCTAACTTGGGATGTTCTTTAAATCTACTTTTCAAGGTTATATTACATTAATGGTCCTCCCTCTGAGGGCATGTCTTAGATTCTGTATAGCCATGAGGCTGAAAACACTATTGATCACATACTTCTCAGGGCTGTATACTGCTTGACTCTACTACCATCTGGTCCAGTGGGTAGCGCTGTCTTTATTCTGACAGCTCTATGACTTTAATAGCCTTTTTGATCTAGTCATGAAGGCTATTTTTTAAGAAATAAAAATTCCCTTTCTTTGTCTTTTTTTTTCCCTTGTTATTTTAAAAAGCAACCTGCTTTTCCCTGACTACCATAGTATATAGCCAACATACACTTGATATTTAAGAAGATAACTCACTCTCAAGCCTATCATTCTCATAGAACAGCCATTGTCTTTTAAAATCTGCTAACTCCTTAATAGGAAGTTAAGAAATACCTGGAGTAACAGATAAATTTGGCCTTGGAGTACAGAATGAAGCAGGGCAAAGGCTAATAGAGTTTTGCCAAGAGAACACACTCGCCATAGAAAACACCCTCTTCCTACAACACAAGAGAAGACTCTACACAGGGACATCACCAGATGGTCAATACTGAAATTAAATTGATTATATTCTTTGCAGCCAAAGATGGAGAAGCTCTATACAGTCAGTAAAAACAACACAAGGAACTGACTGTGGCTCAGATCATGAACTCTTATTGCCAAATTCAGACATAAAGTTAATAAAGTAAGGAAAACCACTAGGCCATTCATGTTTGATCTAAATAAAATGTCTCATGATTATACGATGAAAGTGACAAATAGACTCAGTGCCTGAAGCACTATGGATGGAGGTTCGTGACATTGTACAGGAGGCAGTGATCAAGACCATACCAAAGAAAAAGTAATGTAAAATCACTGTTTGAGGAGACCTTACAAATAGCTATGAAAAGAAGAGGCATGAAAGGCAAAGCAGAAAAGGAAAGATATACATACCCATTTGAATGCAGAATTCCAAAGGATAGAAAGGAGTGATAGGAAAGCCTTTCTCAGTGATCAGTGCAAAGAAATAGGGAAAACAATAGAATGTGAAAGACTAGAGATATATATATTTTTAAACTTAGAGATACTGAGGGTAAATTTCATGCCAAGATGAGCACAGTAGAGGACAGAAATGGTATAGACCTAGCAAAAGCAGAAGATAGTAAGAAGAGGTGGCAAGAACGCACAGAAGAACCATACAAAAAAGATTTTAATAATCCAGATAACTGCAATGGTGTGATCACTCACCTAGAGCCAGACATCTTGAAATGTGAAGTCAAGTGGGCCGTAGAAAGCGTCACTACAAGCAAAGCTAGTGGAGGTGATGGAATTCCAGTTGAGCTATTTCAAATCCTAAAAGATGATGCTGTAAAAGTGTTGCACTCAATATGCCAGCACATTTGGAAAACTCAGCAGTGGCCACAGGGCTGGAAAAGGTGTTTTCATTCCAATCCCAGAGAAAGGTAATGCCAAAGAATGCTCAAACTACTGCACGATTAGATTCACTTCACACGCTAGCAAAGTAATGCTCAAAATTCTCCAAGTCAGGCTTCAACATTGCATGAAGCTAGAATTTTCAGATGTTCAAGCTGGATTTAGAAAATGCAGAGGAACCAGAGATCCAATTGCCAACAGCTCTTGGATCATTGAAAAAGCAAGAAAGTTCCAGAAAAAAATATATTTCTGTTTTATTGACTATGCCAAAGGCTTTGACTGTGTGCATCACAACAAAACGTGGAAAATTCTTAAAGATGGGAATACCAGAATACCTGACCTTCCTCTTGAGAAATCTGCATGCAGGTCAAGAATCAACAGTTAGAACTGGACATGGAACAAAAGACTGGTTCCAAATCAGGAGAGGAGCAATTCAAGGCTGTACATTGTCACCCTACTTATTTAACTTATATGCAGAGTACATCATGAGAAATGCTGGTCTGGATGAAGCACAAGCTGGAATCAAGTTTGCCAGGAGAAATATCAATAGCCTCAGGTAGGCACATGACACCACACTTACGACAGAAAGCAAAGAAGAACTAAAGAGTCTCTTAATGAAATTGAAAGAGGAGAGTGAAAAAATTGGCTTAAAATCAACATTCAGAAAATTAAGGTCATGGCATCACTTCATGGTAAATAGATGGGGAAACAGTGGAAACGGTGACAGACTTTAGTTTGGGGGGCTCCAAAATCACTGCAAATGGTGATTACAGCCATGAGATTGAAAGATACTTGCTCCTTTGAAGAAAAGTAATGACCAACTTAGACAGCATATTAAAAAGCAGAAACATTGCTTTGCCAACACTGGTCCATCTAGTCAAAACTATGGTTTGTCCAGTAGTCATGTATGGATGTGAGTGTTGGACTATGAAGAAAGCTGAGTGCCAAAGAATTGATGGTTTTGAACTGTGGTGTTGGAGAAGACTCTTGAGAGTCTCTTGGACTGCAAAGATATCCAATCAGTCCATCCTAAAGGAAATTAGTCCTAAATATTCATTGGAAGCACTGATGCTCAAGCTGAAACTCTAATACTTTGGCCAACTTGTGAGAAGAACTGACTCATTTGATAAGATACTGATTCAAATGTATTCTTTTTAATGGCTGAGTAATACTCCATTGTGTATATGTACCACAGCTTTCTTATCCATTCATCTGCTGATGGACAACTAGGTTGCTTCCATGCCCTGACTATTATAAACAGTGCTGCGAATTGCCAGTCCAGGTTCAATGCATGATACAGGATCCTTGGGGCTGGTGTACTGGGATGACCCAGAGGGATGGTACAGGGAGGGAGGTGGAAAGAGGGTTCAGGAAGGGGAACATGTGTACACCCCTGGCAGATTCACGTGGGTGTATGGCAAAACCATTACAATATAGTAAAGCAAATGATAATAATAATAAATAATAAAAGAAAAAGAAAAGAAAGAAAAGATCCTGATGCCAGGAATGATTGAAGGTGGAAGGAGATTGGGATGATAGACGATGAGATGGCTGGATGACACCACTGACTCAAAGGACATAATTTTGAGCAAGCTCAAGGAGTTGGTGATGGACAAGAAGGCCTGGCATGCAGCAGTCCATGGAGTCTCGAGTTGGACACGGCTGATTAACTGAACTGAATTTAACTGAACTCCTTAATTAATACACTATGTATATCTCCTGTGTAAAAAAAAAAAAAAAGTAGATCTTCATGGCATTGGGGCTGGGATGAGGTACAGAGAAATTCTTTTTCATTTAAATTAACTTGGGTATTTTTTAGACTTAATAGACATGTGGAATCTTTGATTCTATACATCATTTATTTTCTAAGTAACTGAGCAAAGTGTTAGTTGCTAAGTCATGCCTGATTCTTTGAGACCCTATTGATGGTAGCCCACCAGATTCCACTATCCACTGGATATCCCAGACAAGAGTACTGGAATGGGTTACCATTTCCTTCTCCAAGGGATCTTCTTGACACAAGTATCAAACCTGCATCTGTCTCTTATACACATCTTCACAACAAAATGTGGAAAATTCTCAAGAGGAAGGTCAGGT
>SJYW01021251.1:1502-12179 GCA_006410735.1 Raphicerus campestris | reverse complement strand
GGCATGGGGAGATCGTGTACACCTGTGGCTGATTCATGTCAATGTATGGCAAAACCAATACAGTACTGTAAAATAGAATAAAGTATTTAAAAAAAGAAAAAAAAGCAGAGACATCACTTTGTAGACAAAGGGCCATATAGTCAAAGCTAAGGTTTTTCCCACAGGGTTCCCTGGTGGCTCCAGTTGTAAAGATTCTGCCTGCAATGCAGGAGACCTGGGTTTGATTCCTGGCTCAGGAAGATCTCCTGGAGAAGGGAATGGCAACCCACTCTAGTATTCTTGCCTGGATAACTCCATGGACAGAGAAGGCTGGCAGGCTATGGTCCATAAGGTCCCAAAGAGTTGGACATGACTGAGCAACTAACAGACACATGATTTTTTTTCAGTAGTTATGTATGGATGTGATAGTTGAACCATAAAGAAGGCTGAGTGCCAAACAATTGATACTTTCAAATTGTGGTGCTAGAGAAGACTCTTGAGGCTTCCTTGGACTGCAAGGAGATCAGATAAGTCAATCCTAAAGGAAATCAACCCTGAATATTCATTAGAAAGGCTGTTTATGAAGCTGAAGTTCCAGTACTTTGGCCACTTGATGAGAAGAGCCAACTCATTGGAAAAGACCCTTACACTGGGAAAGATTTTAAGGAAAGTGGCAGAGGAAGAGATGGATAGATAGCATCACCTACTCAATGGATATGAATTTTAGCAAAGTCTGGGAGACAGTGGTGGACAGAGGAGCCTGGTGAGCTGCAGTCCATGGGGTTGCAAAGAGTCAGACATGACTTAGAGACTGAACAACAACCTAGATAAGAATTTTCCTCCAGAATCTGGAACAAATCCTATGATTCTCTCCAACTTGTGCCCAACTTGTGCCAGTATTTTACTTATCTGCTCACATATTTTTCCAAAGACCTTAGTTCTTTCTCTTTTTGCTTTTGGAATCTGTTTAACCCATATACCATACCACTTACAAGACTTGTTCATTTGACTGACAGAAAGTGTTTTAAATATATTACTTTCTTTCTCTTCCCATTGCCTCTTTCTGACTCAAATCTCATGATTTCTTGTATCATCCCTCCTAAATGATCTTCTTGACTCAAATACTTTTGTCTCCAGTTCATTTAGGAGTATATTAGTAGGAGTCAAGCCCCATATATGTACTTCATATAAATCAGTTAATGACATGGACAATGTCCCTTACATGGAATAAGACCAAAACATAAATACAATAAATACATAGTTATATGGTAGATAAGATCACCTTGTGAATGTTGAGAGTCTAATAAGGTAGTCAGTATAGGATGCAATGAGATGATATTTCCTGAGACTAGATTTTTTAAAAAGCTTGATGCAGTTTGTCAGTCAGAACCCCCAAGGAAGGGTGTCTATTGCATAGATAAAAGTAGCTTGTCCAAAACCATATGGTGAGACCATGATTGGTAAGAGTGAAGCAGAGTCAGAGAGAAGGTGGTGGGTGACATGTGGGGAACCATCATAGGCTAGATCATGTAGACCTGTATAGTGCATTGTAAAGACTCTGGCACCTGCCCTAAGCAGAAGGGGGCGGGGAGTCGGTCATGGAAGGTTCTGAGCAGAGAAATGTCAACTTCAGTAACGCAGAATCATCTTTTGATGGACTGTAGGTGGTCAAAGCTAGACTCAAAGGGACAAATTAGGAGATTAATGTTATAATTGAGGTAAGAGATTATGGTGACTCAGATCAGTAAAACTGGCAGAAAATCATCATATATAAAATACAGTCAACAGCATTTTCTGATACGTTCATTATGAAATGTAAGAAAAAGAGAAGAGTTAATGATGAAGGTTTTGGATTAACCACATCAATGATGGGGGAGCCACCATCTGACAGGGGAAGACTACATTGTACTTATTGGCATTGGTTTGGGACATGTAAAGAACAAGCAATTGGATCCACAAGGCTGGAATTTCTGAGATATTTGATCTGGGGCTGCATATGTAATTTTGTAAGTTAACACCATGGAAGTATGGATGAGACTCAGGGGGAAGTGAGTACAGACAGAAAACAGAGACCTGGGGCACTTTGAAAGGACTATAATGTGGAGAAAGCAAAAGTACAACATAAAAATGCAGAGAGACAGCAGCAGGAGAATATTCAAGAGAGGAGTCCTAGGAGATAAGAGAAGAGTAAAAAGAGAGAAAGATGAATAACGGTGAGAGAAGCATTGTATAAGTCTCTGGGAAGTGCTGAGAACAGTGCTGGTTAAGTTTAGAATGAAAGCCCACTGAGGTAGAAGCCCTGGAGTCAGTGAGACTACACAATTCTTTAGAAGGATTTGCTTCAAAGGGCACAAATAGGACAGTGGCATGTAGAGGAAGCAGAATGGGAATAACATTGCATTAGGCAACTATTGCCCCTTCAAATCTTCCTTGTACTATTTCTACCAGCTTTATGCCTAGCTTGCTGGGCTGTCTGGACCACACTAGATGTTTTTCAAGCTTCAGCTTCTGGTTGAGTTTGACAACTGCAGGGAAGGAACAGATATTGTGTGGAGAGAGAGGTTGTGGCATTTATTCTTAGCTTAACTGCCTCAAGGCTGCAGGTTGGATAGATATTCTGCCAAAGCAACAAATGCTGAAATCCTTTCATGGAAAATTCCAGTAACCACTCTCTCTTCTTGTTTCTTCAGCCATGAAGTGGTAACTGCTCCTCAGTATCACTAATTCAAGATTACAGCAATATGCCTGTATATTCCTATTGCTGTTGTAACAAATAACCACTTAGTGGTTTAAAGCAGCAAAAATTATTGCACTTATAGTTCTTTAGAAGTCTGGCATGTAGTTTGCTTGGCTAAAATCAGTAGGGTTGTGTTCCTTTCCAGAAGCTCTAGAATTCATTTTCTTGTTCTTTACATCTTCTAAAGCCACCTTACTTGGCTGGTTACCCAGTTACATCAACTTCAAAGCCAGCAGCTTTGTAAATCTCTGTGCTTTTCTTTGGGAGTTGTACCTCTGTCTGACTCTCTTCTGCCAGCCTCGTCACACCGGGCCCTATTCCAGGATGCATCTCCATCTGAAAGTCAGCTGGAAAGCAACCTTAATTCCATCTGCAACCTTAAAGCCATTTACCATGTAACATGATATACTCACAGATTTGTGGGATTAAACATAGACCTCTTTGGAAGCCATTAGTCTGCCTGCCATAATGTCTTATTGAAATATATGCTAAGATCTGCCAGCAGCAAATAGCTCCTTTCTTTTATTAAATTCTTCCTAGTTACCCACTTTGTGTGTGTCCTTTGTTGCCTACTGGAGACCTAGCCAGAATCAACTTATTTTTTCCTTTCACTTTTTGTGAAACAACAGCTTGTTTTTAAGTTTTAGAGATAATGACACTGTAGAGAGTAAAAATGTGGCAGAAGAAAGAGGGAGATATATTGGAGCAATCCCTTGTATAGAGTAGAAGGAGCAGGACCTAGTGCACATATGGATAAGCAATGGGTGTTCATCTGCAATACTCTGCATGAACAGGTAAGCAAATATGTTGGATGTTCTCTGATTGCTTTAGCATTTTAGGGAGAATTAGTGGCAAGATCACCAGTGGAAAATCAGGAAGAAGGTAGAGATGTCAGAGGTTGAAACCAAGAACAAAATATGAACTATCCATCTAGGAGGGCAGGAGAATAAATAGACTAGAGTTTGCATTTTAATTGAAGTGATATTACCCCTAAGGGAGGAAAATTTTGCTTTTGGTGGGAGATGAGAAATCTTGGACATTACCATACATAGGAGAAGGCAATGGCAACCCACTCTAGTACTCTTGCCTGGAAAATCCCATGGACAGAAGAGCCTGGTAGGCTGCAAAGAGTCCGTGGGGTTGCAAAGAGTCGGATATGACTGAGCGACTTCACTTTCACTTTGCACTTTCATGTGTTGGAGAAGGAAATGGCAACCCATTCCAGTGTTCTTGCCTGGAGAATCCCAAGGATGGGGGAGCCTGATGGGCTGCCATCTACAGGGTCGCACAGAGTTGGACATGACTGAAGCAACTTAGCAGCAGCAGCAGCCCTCCAAAAGGCTATGGAACATGAAAAGCTATGTCAGAATATCTGTAGTATTAATATTCCAAGGGACATAATAATGAAAAAATATTTTAAAATATACAATGAATAAAGTATAATGAGTAAAATTTGAAAAACTTTGGACTAGCAAAATACAATATGATTACCTTAAGGCTCACTTGAAATTCATGGCCAGGGACTTAAATTGAGATAGGTCATGGAAGTGGTGTGTTTCTATGTATTTATTTTTTGCCCCATAATGCTGTTTGGGCAGAGGGCTGGATTTAACTAGGGTTGTGTTTCATGCAAGAGAAAGGGGAAATAGAACTGAAGTACTGTGCAAAAGAAGGACCATAAATGACTGATCAAGGACCTTCCAGCAGGAAATAAGACTTAGGACATTCTGAGCTATTGCAGACAGGCATGGGAGGAAGTGGTGCCTCTCTGGAGCCCACTCACTCTTATCTTCAAACAGCTTCTGATTTGTTGAAGAAAAGTGAGTTTGATTTTTAAATGTAAATTTACTTATTTATAATACACTTTTTGCTTATTTTCTTTTTTTTGAATTTATTTATTTTAATTGGAGGGTTTACTTTACAATATTGTATTGGTATTGCCATACATTGACATGAATCCGCCAAGGGTGTACATGTGCTTTCCATCCTGAATCCCCATCCCTCTTCCCTCCCCATCCCATCCCTCTGGGTCATCCCAGTGCACCAGTCCTGAGCACCCTGTATCATGCATCGATCCTGGACTGGTGATTCAATTCACATATGATAATATAAGATTTCAATACCATTCTCCCAAACCATCCCACCCTTGCCCTCTCCCACAGAGTCCAAAAGACTGTTCTATACATCGGTCTCTTTTGTTATCTCACATACAGAGTTATTGTTACCATCTTTCTAAATTCTATATATATATGCTTTAGTATACTGTATTGGTGTTTTTCTTTCTGGCTTACTTCACTCTGTANAGACTGTTCTATACATCGGTCTCTTTTGTTATCTCACATACAGAGTTATTGTTACCATCTTTCTAAATTCTATATATATATGCTTTAGTATACTGTATTGGTGTTTTTCTTTCTGGCTTACTTCACTCTGTACATGAAGCTTCATATATAAACAGGGACGATAGCTAAGGAAAACAGATGGAGAACACTCTTCTATCATGCCAATACATTCATTGACTTTATGGAAAACTGTTTATCATGAGTGAGTAAAAAAATTTTGGGGAGATACTAATTTTCTATTCATAAAAAAGTACTAATTCCTTCTGTCTTCCAAGTAATTGAGTTCAATATAACGTCTATTTGTAATGTTGATAGATAAATTCCTGATTTATTCATTAACCTGTCATGTCTAGCATGTTTTTCTAGTAAAACTGAAAGCTCCTATCTGTCATGAATGTTTTTCATACTTTTTTTTTCCCCCACAGTTCAGTTCAGTTCAGTCACTCAGTCGTGTCAGACCCTTTGCAACCCCGTGAATCACAGCATTCCAGGCCTCCCTGTCGAAAACCAACTCCTGGACTTCACTCAAACTCAGGTCTATCGAGTCAGTGATGCCATCCAGCCATCTCATCCTCTGTCGTCCTCTTCTNTGATGGACAGGGAGGCCTGGCATGCTGCGATTCATGGGGTTGCAAAGAGTCGGACATGACTGAGTGACTGAACTGAACTGAATGCTTCCTAAGGCCCACTTGATTTCCCACTCCAGGATGTCTGACTCTAAGTGAGTGACCACACACCATCTTGGTGAAAGAAAGAAAGAAAGAAAGAAAGAAAGAAAGAAAGAAAACGAAGTTGTTCAATCATGTCTGACTCTTTGTGACCCCATGGACTGTAGCCTACAAGAGTTCTCCATCCATGGGATTTTCTAGGTAAGAGTACTGGAGTGGGTTCCATTTTCTTCTCCAGGGGGATCTTCCCAATCCAGAGATTGAACCCAGGTCTCGTGCACTGTAGGCAGACGCTTTAACATCTGAGGCATCAGGGAAATCTCTTCTTGGTTATCTGGGTCATTAAGACCTGTTTTTTTTCCCAATTCTTCTGTGTATTCTTGCCACCCCTTCTTAATTTCATCTGCTTCTGTTAGTTCCTTGCTGTTTCTGTTCTTTACTGTACCTATCTTTCCATGAAATATTGCCNGGTTATCTGGGTCATTAAGACCTGTTTTTTTTCCCAATTCTTCTGTGTATTCTTGCCACCCCTTCTTAATTTCATCTGCTTCTGTTAGTTCCTTGCTGTTTCTGTTCTTTACTGTACCTATCTTTCCATGAAATATTGCCTTGGTATCTACAGTTTTCTTGAAGAGATCTCTAGTTTTTCCCATTCTATTGTTTTCCTCTGTTTTTCTGCATTGTCCACTTCTCTCTCTTTGCTTTTCTCTAGAACTCTGCATTCAGCTGAGTATATCATTCTCTTTCTTTGCCTTTTGCTGGTTTTCTGAGTATCCTTACAAATAGCTGAAAAGAAGATAAATGAACCCACTACCAGGCATATACTCCAAAAAGATATACATATGTTCATAGCACCACTATTATCAATAGGTACAACATGGAAGCAACCTGTTCATTGACAGATGAATGGATAAAGAAGTTGTGGTACATATAAACAATGGAATATTACTTAGCCATGAGAAGGAATGCTTTGAATCAGTTCTAATGAGGTGGGTGATCCTAGAGCTTGTTATGCAGAGTGAAGTAAGTTAACTGAGAAAGAGACAAATAACTATAGTATATTTACATATATAGACATATATTGATATGTGTGTGTGTGTGTGTGTGTGTGTGTGTGTGTGTGTATACACACACACACACATATATATGGCTTCTCTGGTCACTCAGATGGTAAAGGATCTATCTGAAATGTGGGAGACCCAGGTTTTATCCCTGGGTCAGGAAGAGTACATCATACAAAATGCCAGCCTGGATGAATCTCAAGCTGGAATCAAGAATGCCAAGAGAAATATTGTTAACCTCTGATATGCAGATGATACTACCCTAATGGCAGAAAGTGAAGAGGAACTAAAGAGTCTGTTGATGAAGGTGAAAGAGGGGCGTGAAAAAGGTGGCTTAAGACTCAACATTCAAAAAACTAAGATCATGGCATCCAGTCCCATCACTTCATGGCAAACAGATGGGGAAACAATGGAAACAGTGACAAATTTTATTTTCTTGGGCTCCTAAATCACTCCAGACAGTGACTGCAGCCATGAAATAAAATACACTTGCTCCTCGGAAGGAAAGAGTGGGATGAACCAAGACAGTAGCTGGGACATATATACACTACCAAGTGTAAAATAGCTAGTGGGAAGTTGCTGTACACAGGGAGCCCAGCCTCGTACTCTGAGATTAAGTAGATGAGTGGGATGGGAGGAGGGGAGGAATGCTCAAGAGAGTGGTGATATATGTATGACTATGTCTAATTTGTGTTTTGTATGGCAGAAACCAACATAACATTGTAAAGCAATTTTCCTCTAGTTAACAAATAAATTTAAAACAAAACTAAAGAAGTGTCATATATATATACAGTAGAATATTACTCAGCCATAAAATGGAATGAATGTAAATCAGTTGAACTGAGGTGGGTGAACCTAGAGTCTGTTACACAGACTGAAGTAAGTCAGAAATGCAAAACAAATATTGTATATTAACACACACACATACACACATATATAGAATCTAGAAATATGGTACTGATGAACCTATTTGTATGTATCAATGGAGGCATAGGTGTAGAAAATGGACTTGTGAACACAGTGTAGTAAGGAGAGGATTGGACAAATTGAGAGTATCTACAGTCCATAGGGCCACAACAAGTCAGACATGACTGAACGACTAACACATATACACTGCCATGTGTAAAACAGATGGCTAGTGGGATTTTGCTGTAAAACACAGGAGACTCAGCCCTGTGTTCTGTGATGACCTAGAGGATGAGATGAGGAGGGCGGGCTCAAGAAGGAGTGCATATAGGTATAATTATAGATGAACCATGTTGTTATTGCAAAAACTAGCACAACACTGTAAAGCAAATATCCTCCAATTAAAATTAAATTTAAAGAAGAAAATGATATGGGAGAGGAAGTCAAAAAATACTTAGATACATGAATATGAAACTATGGTGATCCAAACCTATGGGATGCAGCAAATGCAGCTGTAAGATGGAAGCTTATAGCAATCAATCTTACCTCAGTAAACAAGAAAAATCCCAAATAAAAAACCTAAACTTATATCTAAAGCAACTAGAGAAAGAAGAATAAGTGAAAGCCAAAGTTAGCAGAAATAAGGAATTCATAATGATCAAAGCAGAAATAAATGAAATAGAGACAGAGCAAACAAGAGAAGGCCACAAAACACACTGACTTTGCTTCGTATGAGGTTTCAGCCATCACCATGAATGGCATTTGGAAGAACTTTTTCCCATTCATGATTTTCATGGATCTGAGAAAGCAGAAGAGGAGTCCCAAAGAGGTCATCAGCAACTTAGTGACTCAGCGAGAGGTTGGATCTGTCCGTTGGATTATCCAGGCAGGAATACTGGAGTGGGTTGCCATTTCTTCCTCCAGGGTATTTTCCAGATCCAGGAATCCAACCCAAGTCTCCTAAATCTCCTGCACTGGTAGGCAGATTCTTTGCCACTGAGCCACCAGGGAAGCCTTCTACTAATACCATTACTTTTATGAATTAGGATTTCAACATATGAGTTTAGTGGGACGCAAATATCCAGACCATAGCACAGCTTTAGCAAGTATAATGTGAATTTTATAATAATACAATGGGATTGCAAGTCATTGATCCATATTAATTGCAATGGAAAACACTTTGGCAGTTCCTCAACAGGTTTAACAGACAGACTATATGACCCAACAATTTCAATCTTGGCTATATACAAAAGTGAAGTGAAAACATGTCTATGCAAAATTCTGTATATAAATTCTTATAGCAGCCTTATTTATGATAGGATAAAAACTGTGTGGGAAATGTACATCAGCTGATAAATGGATTTTTAAAATGTGTTATTTCTGTACAATGGAACATCATTTAGCAATGGAATGAAATACACATGGACAAATCCTGAAACCACACTAAGTAAAAGAAGCCAATGACAACAATACCATATATCAAGTAAATTCATTTCTGTGAAATGCCCAGAAGAGGAAAATTTATAGAGACATAAATAGTACTTGTTTTGTATTAATATTTGTTTCAAGAGTTGAGGGGCTGGGGATACTGGAGAGTAACTGAAAATAAACTGGGGTTTGGGGATGATTAAATTTTTCTGAAACTGATTGAGGTGATGGTTGCATAGTTCTGTGATGATGATAAGCATTATTGAATTACTCGTGTTAAAAGAGTGAGTCATATGGCACACAAATTATATTTAAATAAAACTATTATAAATAAATTATAAGATACATGTGGGAAATGTAATTGAGACTAAAAGATACAGCAGAAAACAGGAAAAGATCAATCCTCAATAATGAAACCAGCAGCCACAAATTAAAGCTTAGCTTATCTTTAATACATTTAAGAGGACAGATAATAAGAATAACAGTTTTGGTAAAGTACTGGAAGTCATATACACACACACAAAATGATAGAACTAAGAAACATAAATTCAAAATTAACAGCTCAGTGGATAGGTTCAGTAGATGATTGAATATGGTTGAATAATGCAATACTGAACTAGACCATAGCTCAGAAAAAGTTTCCAGAATTAATCACTGAGAACCAGAGGGTGATAGGACTAACAAAGTAATGGGAGCAACACTGAATCTAACATGCATGTATTTGGGATTCAAGGAAGAAAACACAAGTATGGGAAAGAAGCAATACTTGAAATATGAAGGTTAAGAATTTTCTAACAGTATAGAAATATTTAAAATCATAGATTAAAGAAGTTATAAAAGTAATATTGATAGATAAATATGAAAGTCACACACAGATATATCATAACACAGCTGTTGAAAACAAATGACAAAGTCCCAAAATCAGTTAGAGAAAATGATTCTTTCAAAGCAGCAGAAACTAGACTGGCAATTGACTTCTTAACAGAAAAATGAAATCAAAATACAGTTGTATAAAATCTTCAAAGAGATGAAAGAAATTATCTTTAAATTTAGAACTCTATGGCAAGCAAAGTTTCCTACAAAAAATGAAGTAGAAATACTTTCAGGCAAACAAAAACCAAGAGAATTTATCATCAGTGTATCTGAACCAAAATATGGCTGGCTAGACTAAAATTATCTTAGAGGGACACATTAAAATGCAGTGAGAAATGAAATCAGGAAAAAAGGTAAATATGTTGGTAATACTGACATAATAACAATGCACTATGGTAATTCAAATGTATACAGAATTAAAGTGTGCAAACACAATACCATATAAAGTGAAGAAGAATAAATGAGGTTAAAGTGTTCTGAAGTTATTTCTGTTATCTGGAAATTATGAAAGCACACGAAGTGTTATCAACTGTGTTTTCCTCTTTGTGGTAAGAATTCTTAGGATTACACTCAACAAATTATATATATACATATATGTATATATATATGTGTATATGTGTGTGTATATATATATATATATATATATATATATTTATAGAGTTGTGTTTTATTGCTGTGTTGGA
>SJYW01021250.1:133885-147446 GCA_006410735.1 Raphicerus campestris | reverse complement strand
TGCAGCTACTGTTTCTTCACCACTGGTAAGGGGGGGGGGTGGTTGAGCCCCCCTCCCCACCCCACCCCTCACAACAGCACCCTCCTGTGTCAGGCCAGGACCACGCCACAGCACAGAACCCTGGTGTGGAGGAGGGCAGGCCGCACCTGTGGCGGCTGCAGCCACCCCCAGCTCAGCTGTCAGGCCTTGGCTCACGGCTGCAGCCCCAACCTTGTTCTGCTAGCGGCTCCAAGTCCTCTCACCTGGTCCCTTTGTGGGATCTCTTCTCTCCAGACTTGGGATGTCCGACCCTGCACACAGGGCGGCCCTTCTCCTGCCAGCCTGTAGCAGACATTCGGCTTCTCAGGGCGGGGAGCCCCACAGCCCCAAGTGCTGGTGTTCAGGGTTCACTTCGTCCACCATGGCACAGGCAGGACCCGGGTGATGCAGAAATGTGGATGCCCCACAAGAGGGCCCCCACGGGTGCTGCGCCCCCACCTTGGGCAGAGGGTCCGGGTTGGAGGGGGCTAACCTGGGCCGTGGATTTTGGAGCCCGGGCTCTGGCAGGAGATCACTCAAGGAACATTGAGGGAAACCTGGGGTCTGTGACCCTGGACTCTTATCACGAGATGACTACAGCTACTTCCCCTCCTCTGGAGGGCAGATCATCACTGTTGGCCCTGGACCCATCCTAAGGCCTTCCTCCAGCCCCCTCCCGGGGGTAAGCCTGCCCCCGTAGGGCAGACATGCCTTGACACTGACCTTCTCAGCTCCAGTCCCCATCTTTCTAGGCGCTCCCTGCATGGGACAAAAGGCAGGCCTCTCTCAGGAGACAGCGCTCCTACTGGCCAGGACCTGAGGAAGATTCCAGGCCAACAGGTGTCGGCTTTGCCAGGCAGGGAGTCCACCAGGGCCAAGACAACCCACAACTCCGTCGTGAAACGTGATGTGCACACCCACAAGGACCTGCATGCCCACAGCATCTTGTCTGGGGGCACGGCCACGGACCAGGGCACGCAGATGGATGCAGATCCTGCTGGGCCCTCAGCACTGTGAAGACCAAGGGTAAGTGGCCACTGGCATCCCGGGGGATCACCAGATGCCAGTTTCCTTCCCACTGTAGCCAAGCAACAGTGCGAGGGCATCAGGCTGTCCAGTCTCTGAGGTGCAGCATCGTCCCAATCGCCCTAGACCCTTGACCTCATGAGAAACAACCTCTGTTAATACTTTTGAAGAGGGAAAAGCAGAAAAAAAACCAGAATAAACCTGCCTGTGTTTGAAGCAGCCACTTTCAAAGAATGGTGGTGGAAACCACTGACCAGGTTCCCACACTGGGGAAACTTTCAGACCAGCTCAGGCTCTGCCTGAAATTGAGGACCTCTCGTCCTGCAACTGCACCTCTTGCTCTATCTGCTCACTGAACTGGTGGCGGTGAGGCGGGGTGGGCGCTCCAGCCGGTACCACTTGGGATGATGAAGTCTGAGCTGCAGATGGAGGTAGGGATGGGGGCAGCCGCCTCGGAGGACCAAAGAGGAAGCCTGGTTACTTAGGAAAGTGGTGTGGAGGGCAGACAGGGCCAGTGGCAGCAAAGGGAGGCCCCTCCGATCCTTTTAAACCTGGGCTTTTACTCTGCAGCAAGGGGACAGTGACTCCAAGCAATTCCTGCCTGGGGTCTGGGAAGATGCCCTGGAGAAGGCAAAGGCTACCCACTCCGGCATTCTGGCCTGGAGAATTCCATGGACTGTATAGTCCATGGGGTCGCAGAATCAGACATGACTGACTTTCACTTTCAAGGAACAAAGAACTCAGGGGTAGGGGGTGGGGTGGTGGAGGCAGAATTCCATCTCTCAAGAAGGCTGCTAAGTGATGCTCTCCTTCCCCAAGGGCTGGGATGCCTTCCTTCATGCCTCCAGGGTAAGGGAGCTGCACCCACCATCCCTGGCTGTGCCCCTACCCACAGGGCTGAGGCCATAACACAGGGCATCTACAAAACAGCTGTTGACTCTGCTCCTTTCCTCAGATCATTGTCCCGCCAGAGCGCGAAGACTTCGGGGGCTCGGGGCTCCACCCCGGCCGCCCTCTCCACCTTCCGGCAGAGGTGACCACCAGGCAGCAACACGAGGAGGCTGGCCCTCAGCGTCCACGGGAAGCGCTCTGAGCCCTGGCTCCCAGCCCACTTCCTGCCCCTGCTCCCTGGGACAGGATTCAGCGGGAGTCCGCCTGGGAGAAGCTGCACAGCTCTGTCTGTCACACTCAAGAGGCCTGAGCCTCCCCCAGCTCATAATTCTCCTGCCCTGTCAGGCCTGACATGAGTTACTCTTCCTTTGGGCCTCTGTCTTTCCTGAGTGAAGGGGAGATCGGAATCTTTTCAAGAGACGAAGAATATTCTGAGTCAAGTCAAAAGAAACATCAACACGCTCTATTCAACTCCCACACAAATGTTCTGGAATTTATGTTTGCCTGCAGACGTTAGATGTCACAACACTTGGCCTGGGACTCTCCAGCATGCAAAGCAGGCACCCTTCAGAAGACCTTTGCCCTTTGCCCTGGGCTTCTGAGAAGTGGCACAAACATATGCATTAGGTGGTCTGTTTCCTCGACTGGCTCCTCACCACCAACGCCTGGAGGTTTTCCCCACCCGAGGCTTCCTTCACAGGAAGAGGTGTGGGGCCATCACAGCTATGTGCCCCGAGAGTTTAGGTCCAATGCTGGATGGTCTGAGCCCTTGCTGACATGGCACCTCAGCACCAGGAAGCCATCCCAGCAGCTGAACAAAATGTCTTTTATTGGTGACACAAACACAACCAATGCAAAAAAAGGATCACTTTTCCCTTTGATTCCAGTGATAACAAGCTGCTAAAGAAAAACATATATATATATATCAAGAAGGCATTTTATCTCCAAAGTTTCCTCTAAAACAAACAAACAAAAAACCAAGGGTTAAAAAGAACCACACACGTCATGTATACATCTGACACCAATGAAAATGACCTGAAATAGAGTGGAAAACAACTAAAAAGCAAGTCTCAAATTAATATTTTTTAACATGCCCCGAACAAGAGGGACAGGGGAGCCTGGCGGGCTGCCACCTATGGGGTCACAGTCGGACACGACTGAAGCAACTGGGCAGCAGCAGACAAATCAGAAAGCCTGGTACAAGACCTGCTGTTTCTTAAAACCAAGACCTTGCGGAAATGGACACTGATGGCTGAGAACTGAACAGGCTCAATGGCAACAACAGGGTGACCCACAAGCCTCAGGCTGAGCCTCCCTGCCCTGCCTGACCCCCACCCCCAGCAGCCTGTGGGTGGCGGCAGAGGCAGCTGGACAGGCATGGCCCACACCAGTGTCCACTGACCAATGGGGCTGTGCCAGGTGTCCAGTGAAGGGAAAGAGACATGGACGCTTCCCTCCCTTTATGTAGGATTTACACTGGGGTCCCTCTGGGGCCCCGTGAGTGGGAGGTTATCAGAAATCCATGATCTAAAATGATGAATATTTATCATTCTGTGTCCTTTGACAGACAACAGGGATCAAAGGAAAAGGTCTTCCTGAATATGCTTTCGTTGTTCCATGGTTCTTAGAAGGAACCCTCTAGTGTCCTCCCAGCAATGAAAACCCTCTCCTTTGGGTAAAAACTCCTGGGAGCCAGCCAAGTGGGGCAAAGGTGGGTTTGTTCCAGTGTGAAGGTGCAGGGCCCTCTCCAAGGGAGCGCCATGTCCATCACTGGCCAGTCAAGAGCATCGCAGAGCACTCAGTGGGGAGGCTGTCTGCCCCAGCCCCGCACACGTGGGAGCCTGGGAGAAGCCAGAGCAGCTTCAGGGAGACAGGCCTGCACAGGTGGCCTGAGCCAGGGCAGGGGCTGGGGTGTGAGAGGACTGAGGTCAGAAGCACCGACCAACCTCCTGAGAGCAACACTCCGCAGGCAGGACCTTTGGGATGCTCTGGAAGGCAGAGCTCCAGGCTGTCCCAGGGGAGGCAGCAGGTGCTTTTTCCTGAATAAGGATTTGGTCATTCTCTTCCCTGGAAGGGGAGTAAGGTCTGGGGATGAGGGGTAGCCTGAGCTCTGACCCCATGCCCTGTCCACCCTATGAGAGGAGAGGAAGGGGCTTCGCCCACCTGCCACCACCCGTGACACCAGGGAGAAGGGCAGCTATGGGGCCGTGTCCCGTGCTGCCAGCCAGAGCGGGCTCCCTGAGGGAGCAGGGGCCAGGCTAGGGGTGCAGGCAGGCCTGCTGCTGGCTGGGGGTTCTCTGAAGGCTGGGGGGAAGGCGGGTGTGGTGGTGGGGAAGGAGACCCACCCTCAGAGAGCTAACAGCACCAAGATGAGNGGGGGCAGTGGGGAGGCTGGCTCAGACTGAAATGTCTGTCAGCATCCCTCACCTCCTTGCCCCTGTCTGTCTGGCATGGGCCCCCATCCTACTCCATGCCTGACAACCTCTTTCCGCCTCAGTGGTTGAAGAGTGACATCCGGGGAGCAGGGTTTGGAGAGGAGAGGGAGGGGTCAGCAGAGCGGGTGCTGGGGAGTGGAGTTGTCAATAGCAGTGAGAGATGCTGCTGCGTCTGCTCCCTCATGGACTGACAGGCCCTCTCTGCCTCCCCCTCTAGAATTCTGGTCAGCTTTATCTCCGGCCTCTTCAATTTCTATGAGGATCTGTACTTCACCTACCTCGAGATCAATCCCCTTGGTAACTATCTCTGCTGGGGTGGGCCCACACCCCCACTTGCAGAGGGCAGCGCAGACAGGTGTGTGAGGGCAGAGAGATTCCCCAGGCTCCTGTTTCTGAGCTCTCAGGAGGCCATGATCATCCTTCTGTTTCACCATCTCCAGTTTCTTCTGTGATGGGGAAGTCCTGGTTATGATTTGATTCTGCTCAGCGGCTCTTCCCGCGAGTAGACCAGGCTGTTCTCCCAGGAGCTGGGCTGCCCCTGCGTCTGCCTGGCCAGTCAGACCCTCCCTTCCTCTTGGTGCCTCAGAGGCCCCTTTCCCCTCCACCCACTCCAGGAGTTAGTCAATCATTGACCCCCCCACAGCTGGAAACACCTTGGCAAAGGCTCTCTGGTTGTGCAAGAGGCAGGTGGTGTGGGCTGGCTCTGGCCAGAGCTTCTGAGGTCAGACTCCTGATTCAGACTCCAGCTGGGGGATGTAGCCCCTCTCATGGGCCAGATGGCTCTGTGCTAACTAAATTAGCTCAGTGGCCCTGGGTAAAGGGAAGTGGACTCCAGCGAGGCAGCAGTAAATGACTTCTGCTGGTGGGGAGCCCGGTGCACCCACAGCTCCCCTTCTTCCCACTTCTCTCTGGACCCTAAGGGACCCTGGGGTACCCACCCAGGGGCCTTAGACATTGTGCTTGAAACACTTTTTGTTTTTAAATAGCAGAGTTGTGGATGGGTGATTGGGTAATGCTTTAAAATTGCCATGGCAACCAAAACAGAGGTTTCTGCCCTAGTGTCTACAGATCAGGGAGTAGGGATGGTCTTGTAGAATTTGTTTTTTCTTGAATGAGGGGAAAGCTGTGTCTCCATAAGAATCAATCTGGTTTCTCGTTGAGCTGGAGAGTCGTGAGGCCTGGGGGCCTCACGGGGTGGGTGTGGGAAAGCCTGCAGGGGGTTGGAGGTGGATGGTTACCTCTGCTGGGACCCATGTCCGATCGCCTCTTCTTTTCTTAAAGTTGTGGCCAAAGATGGTGTCTACATCCTTGACTTGGCCGCTAAGGTTGATGCCACTGCTGACTACATCTGCAAAGTGAAGTGGGGTGACATAGAGTTCCCGCCCCCCTTCGGACGGGAGGCTTACCCAGAGGTAAGGCTGCTGTGGGGAGGAGACTGAGAGTGAAGGGGGCCCGGGTGGGATGACTAATCTCAGATGAGCATTCTCCCCACCCCTTTGTGAGCTATATATTGGCAGGAAAGGAAGGTCGAGCCATTTAATTTTCTTAAAACCCCAAAGGAGGTGGGGGTAGGAGAGAGCCAAGCCTCTGAATCCTGGCCAGAAATCCTTTTAGACTCCTCTCTCAATCAACCTCCCTGGGCTCATAACTTGATTTGTTGTTTCTCAGTAATTCCGAGTGGCTCTCCCTGATCCTGTCGAGAAGATAGTTGTCTTGGCCACTTGCTGAGAATTTTAATTGCTGCTTCCCACCCCATCCTCTGATAGGTCCTCACAACAGGATCAGGCGTGTGTGACGGAACCTAGGCCAGGGGAAGAGTCTGGGCTGGGGGGACGGATGGGGCCTGGCCAGCTGAGAGAGGGTGACACGTAATGAGTTAGGCAGGGAGATGCTGGGGGTGGAGCCAGGGTAGAAGCCAGTGACTAGTGGGACTTAAAATCAGAGAGAAGGGAGTTGGAAAGTTTGTCTCCAGGCAGTGACAGGCCGTAGGTGGTTTTGGTATTTACAGACAGCATCCCATTTTATCCCTGGCCCATGAGACCCCACACAGACCCTTCTTCCTGACCCTGTGAGGACAACGGAGGCCCTTTTCCTACTGCTCCAGGGGAAGGGGAGGGGTCCTGGGCTCTGCAGCCTGGTGAAGGGGGTGCCCCCAGGGCCCACCTGTTGCTCTCTGGTTCCCAGGAAGCCTACATCGCAGATCTGGATGCCAAAAGCGGGGCAAGCTTGAAGCTGACTTTGCTGAATCCCAAGGGGAGAATCTGGACCATGGTGGCTGGAGGGGGTGCCTCTGTCGTGTACAGGTGACCAAAGGGGCTGCTGAGGGGCTGACGGTCGGGTCCCCCACAGGCTTCCCACGTGTGACCTGAATCAAGCCCCTCACCATGGAGCTTGACCCCCTCTCCGGTACAGAACAGGAAACCTTCGGGGCATCCCAGAAAGGCCTACCCACGATGTCTCCAAAACTGTCTGCTTCAAAATTAAATTTTTAGTTTTAATTCTTACCATTAGTGATAATGTGCTCTTTACAAAGGTGCAGCAGACAAGGGAAATGAGCCAGGTCGTGTCCCCACCCCTTGGCCTGGTGTGTCACCAGTGTGTCCCTCCAGGTGTTTTAGCACCTGTATCAATAGTCATAGGCTTCCCTGATGGCTCATCAGTAAAGAATCTGCCTGCAATGCCGGAGACTCGGGTTTGTTCCCTGGGTCAGGAAAAATCCCGTGGAGCAGGGAACGGATACCCACTCCAGTATTCTTGGCTGGAAAATCCTGTGGACAGAGGAGCCTGGTGGGCTACAGTCCATGAGGTCGCAAAGAGTCGGACACGACATAGTGCCTAAACCACAGCAGTCGTTATATTTTCACACTGCATAGAGATGTCATGTAGGGCTGGCAGGGTGCTCCCCTAGGAGGGTCTGATGCAGCACAGTTACCCTTCAAGTATGACTGGTGAGGGGCTGAGAGGTCGCTTCCAGAGGTGGCCTGGCCTCAAGGCCTCAGGGGTTTCTGTGTGGCCTCCCCAGGCACCAGGCTGCTGCCTTTGGCCAGCACTGACTTCCCTATCTCCCTGGCAGTGACACCATCTGTGACCTGGGGGGTGTCAACGAGCTGGCGAACTATGGGGAGTACTCCGGCGCCCCCAGCGAGCAACAGACCTATGACTACGCCAAGACGATCCTCTCCCTCATGACCCGCGAGAAGCACCCAGAGGGTGAGATACACGAGCTCTTCCTTGGCCCGGCCCAGTGTCCTGGGCTGGGAGGCACGAGATTGTCCCGGTCCTTTGCAACCTGGTGCTCATTGTTTAACTTCTGGACCGAGTTTGCCCTGACTTTGCAACAGGCAGTGACAGCACCTGTCATTCCAGTGGCAACAACAGAATGTTAGAAATGGGGTCAATCAAGCCAGTCCTTTAAGAACTGAAACAGGAAAGGCAGAAATTTACCTCCTTCCCACATTTGTAGGGAAGCGGGTGAGGAAGGGGTGGATACATGAAGTCCTATGAGCAGGTGCAAGGGAGGCGGGCGGCAGCGGAGTTATTGGCGGCGGCTTGCTTTTGCTGACTGCTATAAGTTCAGTTCTTCGTGGCCTGCTTACACCTTTACTATTCAGGCTGTGTGGTTCCCAACTTCCTTTACCACCTGTGCTGTGTTTTGGGACTACAGATACTGATTCCCCTTCCCATGAGCCAGGCAGAGAGCCCCACCAGGGGTGTCCAGAAACCATGCTGGGTTTCTTGAAGCCAGCTAGGAACGATGCAGAGATTCTGTGGGTTTGGTGATGTAGGTAAGTGAGGGTTGAGCTGANCGCAAAGAGTCGGACACGACTTAGTGCCTAAACCACAGCAGTCGTTATATTTTCACACTGCATAGAGATGTCATGTAGGGCTGGCAGGGTGCTCCCCTAGGAGGGTCTGATGCAGCACAGTTACCCTTCAAGTATGACTGGTGAGGGGCTGAGAGGTCGCTTCCAGAGGTGGCCTGGCCTCAAGGCCTCAGGGGTTTCTGTGTGGCCTCCCCAGGCACCAGGCTGCTGCCTTTGGCCAGCACTGACTTCCCTATCTCCCTGGCAGTGACACCATCTGCGACCTGGGGGGTGTCAACGAGCTGGCGAACTACGGGGAGTACTCCGGCGCCCCCAGCGAGCAACAGACCTATGACTACGCCAAGACGATCCTCTCCCTCATGACCCGCGAGAAGCACCCAGAGGGTGAGATACACGAGCTCTTCCTTGGCCCGGCCCAGTGTCCTGGGCTGGGAGGCACGAGATTGTCCCGGTCCTTTGCAACCTGGTGCTCATTGTTTAACTTCTGGACCGAGTTTGCCCTGACTTTGCAACAGGCAGTGACAGCACCTGTCATTCCAGTGGCAACAACAGAATGTTAGAAATGGGGTCAATCAAGCCAGTCCTTTAAGAACTGAAACAGGAAAGGCAGAAATTTACCTCCTTCCCACATTTGTAGGGAAGCGGGTGAGGAAGGGGTGGATACATGAAGTCCTATGAGCAGGTGCAAGGGAGGCGGGCGGCAGCGGAGGTATTGGCGGCGGCTTGCTTTTGCTGACTGCTATAAGTTCAGTTCTTCGTGGCCTGCTTACACCTTTACTATTCAGGCTGTGTGGTTCCCAACTTCCTTTACCACCTGTGCTGTGTTTTGGGACTACAGATACTGATTCCCCTTCCCATGAGCCAGGCAGAGAGCCCCACCAGGGGTGTCCAGAAACCATGCTGGGTTTCTTGAAGCCAGCTAGGAACGATGCAGAGATTCTGTGGGTTTGGTGATGTAGGTAAGTGAGGGTTGAGCTGATGAAAGTAAGTCAGGAGAGACCAGCTTGCTCCCCACCTCTGCACTGGTGTCTCCTAACAATTGGGGGATCTCAGTTGGATTTCTGATACGATGCCCAGGTCTACCTTTCTAACCCTTTTTTGCCTTCTCTCTTGCTCCAAATCCAGGCAAGATCCTCATCATCGGAGGCAGCATTGCAAACTTCACCAACGTGGCTGCCACATTCAAGGTAACCAGCTGCAGGAGAACGTGGTGGGTTGGGGGGAACCAGGGAAGGGAAGTTTCTGTAAGAAGATCTGGGACAGAAAAAGATCCCCAAGAGTTACCTAGGCCAGGGGGGCGGTGGTCTTGACCTAGGGATGCAGAAGACCCTGGGATGGATCTCTTTGAAGCTGTGTGTCTCTCTGGACAAGCAGCTGACCCTCTCAGAGCCATGATTCTCCCATCTACAAATGTGGGAAGAAGGTGAATTTCACTGGCTTGATTGACCCCATTTCCAACATTCCGTTGTAAGACTGGATTCTTTGCACCTCCTGGTGTTTATTCTCCCAGTCATCTGCCCCTTCTCCAAAAGGTTGGCATGACGAAGTGTTTGACGCCCTGGTGTGCAGGGCTTCTGCCTATCTAGTCAGAGACCAGTCATCCTGGGTCTCTGTACATAGGTTAGGGCTGAGGGCACCAATTTAAAGAAAGTGTGACTGCCAGTAAGAAGAATGAGAGCTCACATGTCTCCAGACTCCTCCCCTTCAAAGTGGCTGCCTCAGGAGGCCACTTATCCCATACTGTCAGATGCTCAGGGCAGCTGTTCAAAAGAACATCGGCCATCTGGTAGTTCCATATAAACTTGGAGAATAACACATAGATTGAGACTTCCCTGGCAGTCCAGTGGCTTATGACTACATCCTCCCAATGCAAGGAGCCCAGGATCGATCCCTGGTTGGGGAACTAGATCCCCCATGCTGCAATAATGAAGATCAAAGATCCCATGTGCCTTAACTGAGACCTGGCAAAGCAAAAAAAAAAAAAAAAAAACAAGTGTATGTTATTTAACAAAAGAAGAATGCCTAAATAAATGTCAGTCTTGGAAGTCTGAACTATCAAGGAGTAGAGGACAAGGCCTTGTCGTAAAACAGGTCCCTAATTGGACCTGATTCAACAAATAAATCTGACACAGTTGGATCTCGGCAGCTTTGTTTTAACTTCCAAGCAGTCCTGTCATAAATGCAGCGCCAGTGATAAGGGCAATTATGTCTGGAGCAGGCGCCGTGTGTAGAGCTTCGCCGTGAAACGCCACAAATGATGGAACTTAGACTCCATAAACTCTCCCTCCATCTGCCCAGACAAAACCGGTCCACACCTGGGCATGTGTCCACAGGTGCCCGTTGCAACAGTTCCCAGGTCACTTGGAGAAGCAAAGCTTGGAGAAGCTTTGCCAGTGAAATAGACTTTGTCCTGATAACCCCAACGGCTATTGCATAGGATCTTGGTTTAGAGCTTCTCCCAAAATTACAGTAAGAAAACAACAGCTGTAGATGGGGTGAGAGACCAGCAAAGCTCCACTGGCATTTGAGAACCAGTACTCAACACTGGCAATACTCTGGTCACCTGATGCAAAGAGCCGACTCATCCCTGATGCTGGGAAAGATTGAGGGCAGGAGAAGGGGGCGGTAGAGGATGAGATGGTAATACCATCACTGACTCAGTGGACATGAGTTTGAGCAAATTCTCAGAGATGGTGAAGGACAGGGAAGCTTGGCATACTGCAGGTCATGGGATCACAGAGTTGGACATGACTTAGTGACCGAACAACAGCAACATTGGAGGCTCAATACCCCATGCTCTGAGGGGTGTCACCCCGGGTACCCCATGTTCTCACCTCGGCACCATCACCAGTGGTCACCAGTCCTGGGCCTCTGGGTTGCTTGTGGTAGTCCAGTTTACTCATGGAATTCTTGACTGCCGGGGTCTTTCTGTGCTTCGTGAGAAGCAGCCCTGGGTTTTTTTGTTTTGTTTAGGGTTGCATAGCACAGCTAATGGAGTCTCAGTTCCCTGACCGGGGACTGAACCGGGGGCCCTGGCAGTGAAAGCGCTGAGCCCTAACNAAAAAAAAAAAAAAAAAACAAGTGTATGTTATTTAACAAAAGAAGAATGCCTAAATAAATGTCAGTCTTGGAAGTCTGAACTATCAAGGAGTAGAGGACAAGGCCTTGTCGTAAAACAGGTCCCTAATTGGACCTGATTCAACAAATAAATCTGACACAGTTGGATCTCGGCAGCTTTGTTTTAACTTCCAAGCAGTCCTGTCATAAATGCAGCGCCAGTGATAAGGGCAATTATGTCTGGAGCAGGCGCCGTGTGTAGAGCTTCGCCGTGAAACGCCACAAATGATGGAACTTAGACTCCATAAACTCTCCCTCCATCTGCCCAGACAAAACCGGTCCACACCTGGGCATGTGTCCACAGGTGCCCGTTGCAACAGTTCCCAGGTCACTTGGAGAAGCAAAGCTTGGAGAAGCTTTGCCAGTGAAATAGACTTTGTCCTGATAACCCCAACGGCTATTGCATAGGATCTTGGTTTAGAGCTTCTCCCAAAATTACAGTAAGAAAACAACAGCTGTAGATGGGGTGAGAGACCAGCAAAGCTCCACTGGCATTTGAGAACCAGTACTCAACACTGGCAATACTCTGGTCACCTGATGCAAAGAGCCGACTCATCCCTGATGCTGGGAAAGATTGAGGGCAGGAGAAGGGGGCGGCAGAGGATGAGATGGTAATACCATCACTGACTCAGTGGACATGAGTTTGAGCAAATTCTCAGAGATGGTGAAGGACAGGGAAGCTTGGCATACTGCAGGTCATGGGATCACAGAGTTGGACATGACTTAGTGACCGAACAACAGCAACATTGGAGGCTCAATACCCCATGCTCTGAGGGGTGTCACCCCGGGTACCCCATGTTCTCACCTCGGCACCATCACCAGTGGTCACCAGTCCTGGGCCTCTGGGTTGCTTGTGGTAGTCCAGTTTACTCATGGAATTCTTGACTGCCGGGGTCTTTCTGTGCTTCGTGAGAAGCAGCCCTGGGTTTTTTTGTTTTGTTTAGGGTTGCATAGCACAGCTAATGGAGTCTCAGTTCCCTGACCGGGGACTGAACCGGGGGCCCTGGCAGTGAAAGCGCTGAGCCCTAACAACTGGACCCCCAGGAGCTCCCGGCAGCCCTGGGACATTTGTTTCCCGTGGTTGTAAGTGCTTGCCTTCTTGCTGCCTTCTTTCTAAGCACTTGAGTGTTGTCCCTTGGTCCTTCTAGGGCATCGTGAGAGCAATTCGAGATTACCAGGGTCCCCTGAAGGAGCACGAGGTCACGATCTTTGTCCGGAGAGGTGGCCCCAACTATCAGGAGGGCTTACGGGTCATGGGAGAAGTCGGTAAGATGGGGGGATGCTTTCTGTCCCTCCTCGGGATTTCCTGAGCAAGTCAGTCTTCTAATGTCTCCATGCTCCTCCCACCACCCGCCTCACTCCCCGGAGCTACAGCCGGCTTCCGCTGCGTTTCTATGCCCTCTGACACACAGCACCTGACCTAAATTCAGGGTGGGCAGGAAAGCAGTTTATTCAGCTGTCCTTTCTGCAGTTGCCTGTGGAAGGCCTGCTCACGCCTGGCGCTGTGCTGAGCACTGGGGTGACGGCCACATGCGACAGCCGACAGGCAGCAGGCCCTCGTGCCATCGAGGACAGTGGCTGCAGCCTTAGGCACATGGCAGGACCAGTTGGGGAAGGGGTGGCCTCTGTGGGAGGGGACGAGGCCGTTTTAAATGAGGCAATCAGAGAGCGCTTGGCCAAAAAGGTGCCATTTGAACAGAAATCTGAGGAGGAGAGGGAGCAGTTGGTGGTAGCTGTCTGCGGATGAAAGGGCAGGTCCCGAGGCCCTGAGGTGGGGCCAACTGAGGGGCCTGGGGCGGAGGTTGGAGGCAGAGAGGCCGAAGGAGAAGCCGTGCAGAGCTAGTACAGGGCCTGTGGGCGCTTGGCCGTAACCCTGGCAGCTGGTGGAAGACTTGAGCAGAGGTGCGACACCATTTGTCTTAGGGTTGAGGGCTCTTTAGGCTGCCAGGTGGAGATAGGGCCTCCAGGAAAGCCAGCTTGAAGCAAGAAGACCACCCAGGAGGCTGTGGCAGCTCCAGGACAGAGCAGGGGGCCCAGACTGAGGGGCAAGGGGAGGGAGACGGGTCAGTGTGCAGGCCTGGATGGAGGTAGGGGTCTAGTAGTTGGTAGAACAGGAAGGAGTTGCTGAAGGAAGCAAGGGCGTGGGTCCATTTTGGTTTCCTTTCTTCCTTCTCCATTTTGGGCGCCTCCTGTAGGCTCCAGAGACCTCAGACTCAGGGCTTTCAAGAACTGGGGTACCACGTCTCATCA
>SJYW01021250.1:69834-115101 GCA_006410735.1 Raphicerus campestris | reverse complement strand
TTGACTTCACATTCCAAGATGTCTGGCTCTAGATTAGTGATCACATCATCATGATTATCTGGGTCGTGAAGATCTTTTTTGTACAGTTCTTCTGTGTATTCTTGCCACCTCTTCTTAATATCTTCTGCTTCTGTTAGGTCCATACCATTTCTGTCCTTTATTGAGCCCATCTTTGCATGAAATGTTCTCTTGGTATGTCTAATTTTCTTGAAGAGATCTCTAGTCTTTCCCATTCTGTTGTTTTCCTCTATTTCTTTGCATTGATTGCTGAAGAAGGCTTTCTTATCTCTTCTTGCTATTCTTTGGAACTCTGCATTCAGATGCTTATATCTTTCCTTTTCTCCTTTGCTTTTCGCCTCTCTTCTTTTCACAGCTATATGTAAGGCCTCCCCAGACAGCCATTTTGCTTTTTTGCATTTCTTTTCCATGGGATGGTCTAGGTGAAGTGAACCCACAAAACATACCTGTTAAAAATGAGCAGCTTTTCTAGTCCAGAGTACAGATTGGTGAACTACAGCCCAAGGGCCAAACCCAGCCCCCTGCCTGTTGTTGTAAATAAAGTTTTATTGAAATACAGACAAGCTCATTCATTTACACATTGTCCATGGCAGCTTTTATGCTTTGAAGGCAAAATGTACTAGTTATCCCCAGAGACCATACGACTAACAAACCCTCAAACACTGTCTTACCCTGTCTTGTGTGGGATCTTTCTCACTCAACCCCACCTACTCTGGCTTTTCCCTTAGCCTACTCTCTGGTCCAAGTGTGGAAACAGCTTGTTTTCTCTCATGCGGCTTATTCCTATAGCTGGTTTATAATCAGGCACCTGGACAGATGGGGCTGAGTCATGTCAGTTTTTGGATGGGCGCGAATATAACAGCTTTGACTACAGCAGGTTTTCTGGAACCTTTGCTTCTGCTTGATTACGGACTCACTGTGGTGGTAACCACTGGAGAGCAGTTCCAGATGCCTCTCTTGCGGGAGGATTGGACGCCCAGAGGCTGGTGGGAAGAAGGAGGTGCATATTGTCATGTTTACTCCTGGGAGAGGTCTGGGAGGTGGGTTCAGGAAAGGTTGCCGCCTCGTCGTCTCACGTGGTGAAACGATAACTGTCCCTCATGCTCTAGATCCGGACCATTGCCATCATAGCCGAAGGCATCCCTGAGGCCCTCACGAGGAAGCTGATCAAGAAGGCGGAGCAGAAGGGAGTGACCATCATTGGACCTGCCACCGTGAGTGTCCCTTCTGCTTCCAGGCTCTCAGAAAGCTCATCGTCAACTCTTCTGTCTCCTGTCTAGTTGGAAAAGATTGAGAGTGCCTGCTGAAAGTCAGTCTGTCCATTGCCAGGTTTTGCTTGCTTGTTCTTACTGCTCCTGCATGCAGCCCCTGAGAGCCTACTTCCCCAACAAGCGATCATACCCAGGCCCCAGCAGTGGAAGCACTGTGTCCTAACCACTGGACCACCAGCAAATTCCCTGTCCATTTCCAGTTAATTTTTTAAAGGGCTGTCTTTGCAGACCATATCCCCTTTATAGTTTCAAGGGACTAACAAGCTTTTTTTAAGTGTTGGTCCATCCTCATACAACCATAGCATGGTCTTTGGTTATTCATTCCTGCCACTGTGAACCAAAGAGAAATCTACCTAGGGGCCTTATTCTTGACATAAAGCTTCTTGGTATAACAAAAAATGGCCCTGTGAATGTTTTTTGTTGTTGTTTGTTTTTACTTAATTGTTATACTAAAAATTTGGTTGAAGCTAAGATTTTTGAGCTAAGCCAGGGACCTTTCTTCTCGGAGGTGGAGGGTGATCTTGAGCAGAGTACTTGCTTGCATCAGACACGTTTACTGGATGACATTGTCCTTTTGTAGCAAAAGAGGTTATTTAGCCCTGAGTGTGCACATCTGTATATGCAATTATAAGCCACCTCATGGCTCCTTTTTTCTGTGCAATGTCTCTTGAGGGGGAGAAGAATCTTCCTCAGCAGGAAACCACAGGTGTAGGTGCTGGCTAGGGTAGGCTGGGTGGGTGGTCCTGGGCTCTGACTCTGCAGAGCTCTGTGGTCACTCAGTCTGCCCTCCTCCCTGACCGAAGTTTCCACCCCGGCAGGTTGGTGGCATCAAGCCCGGGTGCTTTAAGATCGGGAACACCGGCGGGATGCTGGACAACATCCTGGCCTCTAAGTTGTACCGCCCAGGCAGTGTGGCCTATGTCTCACGTTCAGGAGGCATGTCCAACGAGCTCAACAATATCATCTCTCGAACCACAGATGGTGTCTACGAGGGCGTGGCCATTGGTGGGGACAGGTGATCTTTTTTAACTTTTGATTTTGTATTGGGATATAACCAATGGTGGTTCAAATGATAAAGAATCTGCCTGCAATGCCAGAGACCCAGGTTCGATCTCTGATTTGGGAAGCTCACCTGGAAAAGAGAATGGATATCCACTCCAGTATTCTCACCTGGAAAATTCCATAGACAGAAGAACCTGGCAGGCTACAGTCCATGGGGTCACAAAGAGTTGGACGTGACTGAGCAACTAACACTTCCACTTTCATATCCAGTTAACAGTGTTGTGATAGTTTCAGGTGAACATCAAAGGAACTCAGCCATACATATTCATGTATCCATCTCCCCCCGACTCCTCTCCCATCCAGGCTGCCATATAACATTGAGCAGAGTGCATGTGCTATACAGTAGGTACTTGTTGGTTATCCGTTTTAGACATAGATGTGTGTACCTGACCATCCCAAACTCCCTAAAAAGGTGTTTCAAAAAGCTTTTGGGCTTTGGGTGTGATTCAGTTGTCTGATTTGTAGCCAGAGGAAGGTGGCAGAGGGCAGTGCTTAGCAGGGCCTGTTTTGAAATCGCGCCCAAGGGGTTCAAATCCTGGTTTCTGTGTTTGGGGTAGCAGGGTTCGGGGATGGGGTGGCTGCTGCAGTCCTGTGGAGGTTACTAATCCTCCCTAGACCTCTATCCACCTTGTAGAGCAAATGAATAGAGTAATATTCCCCACTGGGGGTTTTTGGAGTATTGGTGGTAGTGGTGGTTTAGTCTCTAAGTCGTGTCCGACTCTTGTGACCCCATGGACTGTGGCCTGCCAGGCTTCTCTGTCCATGGGGATTCTCCAGGCAAGAATACTGAAGTGGGTTGCCATTTCCTTCTCCAGGGTTTAGAGAATTGAATGAGACTAATACAGGGCTTGATGCCTAGTAAATACTCGGTGTTAATTGCAGTTAATAAGCATGAAAGGGAGGGGACTTCCCTGGTGGTCTAGTTGTTAGGATTCCAAGCTATCTGCCAAGGGCCCAGTTCAATCCCTGGTCTGGGAACTAAAATCCCACAAGTTATGCAGGGCAGCCAAATTAAAAAAAGAGGGAAAGAGAAAACTATTTTTTTATTCATTAACAAATATGAGGGTACTTTTCTAGCGCTGAGCAGTTTTCTGATTCTCTGCAGATACTCCCACTCAGGGTCCTACAGTTCAGTTAAATTCTGGCATTGTCTATCTGGAAATAGCATCATAGCATCAGATCCCATAGGTTTGGGGCTTGGTCCCCTAGGACTCTGCAAACCCCAGCCTCTGGTACTTCTGAACACTGGCTATAAATCAGTGGGGGGTCGGAAGGGTGGTCCTATGACTCCCTCCTCAGGTTTAATAATTAGCTAGAAAGGCTTGCAGAACTCAGGAAAAATTTACTCACAGGCTTCCTGAGTTATTACAAAAGTATGTAACTAAGGAGCAACGAGGTGGAAGAGGGCGATGGGTCATGGCATGGAGAGTGCGCGGAGCCTCTGTGCCTTCTCTGTTGAGCACATTGTACCAGCCTGCCAAGAGTTGCCTCATGAAGACAAAACACACTGCTATCCACCCCCGTGACTCAGAAAATGACAAAGGTTTTATGCGTGCTGGGTCAGGAACCAGTGCCAAAGACCAAATGTTAAAACAAAAGATGCTCTCAGTACCGTTGTCACTCAGTGAGGGTTCTCAGAGCTCTGTGCCAGGAACTGGAAGCAGAGACATGTGTGTGTGTGTGTGTGTATATATATATATTTCTTGCTATGTCGCAAATCGTGTACTTAGTATTTTTTGTTAGTGGGAACAATAATCAGTAAGTCATCAGTTGAGCCATGTCTTAGAGCAATGCCTGGTACTTGTTACCATGATAAATGTTTGCTATTACTGTTGACTGTTATTACTGCTGCTAATTGTTCAGCCTAGAAACCAAAAGCTAAGACTGAGTCAACTTGTCAACCCTCCTGGCCCTCCCAGATCATTCCGAATGGAATACCTGAGTGAGAAGGGACTTCTGCTGAGGTCTCTGGGGAGGTGGTCTTAGGACCCCTCGTCCCCTGGTGCTCCCTGACAGAAGGCTCCAAGTCAGACGAGTCTGGGCGGGGCTGCCAGTTACATTGTCCTCCTGGGGTTTAATGCTCCTGAGTATATCAGAAGGACCTTGGAGATCTGAAGCCTACTTGGCCTTAAGTCCTTCTGCAAACTCATGTGACAGTAGAAAATTAAAATATTTCGGCCTATACATAGACCTTCTAGCAATAGCCTGGGATGCAGCTTGGCACATAGTATTCATTATCTGTTGCTGTGTTTCTTAACAGTCACTACCCCAGAACAAAGTGACCGCAATGATAAGCGTGTATCCTCACGGTTCCTGTGCTTTAGCAGCCAGGGTTTGGTTGGGAGGTTCTGGCAAGTGCAGGGGAGGTCTCTGTTGAGGTGGTCAGACATGGGCAGGCTGCAGGTGGCTGCCAGGCGGGCTTCTGCCCTGAGGGCTGAGAATCCTTCCCCCAGCCACTACTCTTGGCTGCCTTCCCCCAAAATGAGTTAGTCGGGGGAGAGTGTTGAACGACCCAAATGCAGGAAGAGAGGCATGAATTTCCACCTTCTTAAAGGAACTTATGGACATATTGTATTTATTTATTTATTTTGGTCATGCTGAGCAGCGTGTGGAATCTTAGTTCCTCAAGCAGGGATGAAATCTGTGTTCCCTGAAGTGGAAGCACAGAGTCTTAACCACTAGATGGCCAGGGAAGTCCCTGTGGACATATTTTAAAATCACCCGCCATGTGTACCCTCCAGGTGTCTGCCACCCTCCATGGTGTCCCACTGCCATGGGAACGTCTCTGCGCTTATTAATTCCTCTTCCTCCCCTTCCCTTGTGTTCCATTTACCACCTCCCCCCTCCCCATTACTCCTGAGGCATCCCCAGACCCTCACTGAGCATCCACACCCACAAAAAACTCCGCCGTGTTCTTAGTACATGTATGTTTCCCACACCTGTACTCACACCTCACCTCACTGCCCCTTCTGCTCTCACCAGGTACCCCGGCTCAACATTTATGGATCACGTGTTACGTTATCAGGACACTCCAGGAGTCAAAATGATTGTGGTTCTCGGAGAGGTAAGTTTGTTTGGTTTTGTTTTTTCTTTTTTTTTCTTTTTATAAAAGTCATGGGATTTTGGTTTTTAAGAAAGTCATGCATTTTGTTTATGTATAACTGAAAGTGACAGTCCCTGGCTGGCCCCAGTCTGTCCCTGGTGGGTGGAGTGGATAGCTGGAGTCAAAGAACCTCTCTGACGTGTGCCCCTGATCAGATCTGGCCCTAAATTATCTTATACCCTTAGATCAGGAAGGGGGAGTCCTAGGAACTCTCTGAGGATACCCATCATTGTTTGAGAATACCTTGTTGCATCTCTCATCTCCATCTTCCAGGCTGTTATTTGACCAAAGCCCCTGTTCCCTCCTCTTCAAGTTGGAACTCTGGGCTCCTGCCTGACTCAGGACAGATTTTCCTGCTGCACTGCTGCTCTGGGAGCAGCTCAGCATGGATTCCACTGGCTCAGGGGCTTTTTCTTGTCGCCTGGCAGATAGGGGGCACGGAGGAGTATAAGATCTGCCGGGGCGTCACGGAGGGCCGCATCACCAAGCCTGTGGTCTGCTGGTGCATCGGGACCTGTGCGGCCCTGTTCTCCTCTGAGGTAGGCCCAGGACTGGCCCCCTGCTGGGCTGGGGTCCCAGGGAGGGTGTGTCTGGGGAACCTCGTGGGCCTCTTGGCAAGCAGCTGGTTCCGTCAATAAGCATGCGTTACCTGCTTGGTTACCACAAGGGCTGGCTGGGCCCCTCCTCTCTAGAAGCTAAAGTCCAGTTGCAAGAGACAAATTCATCCCCAGATTGAGGCCAGAGCAAATCTTTGAGTCCCTCTTCAGAATACAAGTAACATACTGCCTGGATTACTTGAGATGGCGTCTAGAGAAGATGAACTGCTCCTTAAGCAATGAGAAGGAGTTTCACTGAGCGAGATGGGGCCCAGGGAGGGAGAGGACATAACCTAGGCTCAGAGCTGGCGAGGGGCTGGTGGGAAGTCCTATGTGGGCAGGGATTGTAGAGGAAAGCCTCTGGATGTGTTAATGTGATCTGATACATATTAAAGTTCCTGGGAGCCGAAGTCCAGCCTGTAGTGTGTGTTAGATAGAAGCCCTCTGAGCTCTCCCACTCCTGCTGGGTGGGACTGGCCAGACCTCAGCCCCTGGAGTCCAGCTTAGAGAATCCTGTCTTAAAGAAGGCCCACCCACTAATGATGAAACCAAGGAAACAACCGCTTGTCACCCATCAGTTCGTCAGTAGCTGAGTGTCAGACCTTGACCTCTGCTGTGTGTATATAAAATAAAATTTGGTCATTAAGGCTTCTGCAGCAGCGATAATTCCTACACTTAAACCCTCAGTCCTTGGACTTCCCTGGTGGTCCAGTGGTTCCGAATCTGTACGACCACTGCAGGAGACACAGGTTCCGTCCTTAGATGGGGAGCTAGGTGTGGCCACCCTCGGTTCTTCCTTCCAGTAAGCCTGTCACACTATCCTTTCCCCTTAGGTTGATTGCCTTTCTCCTTCAGATTCCTGTCACCTCCAAATAGCACTATTTGTTCGGGTATAAAATGTACCTCTCCTGTGAACTAGCAGCTCAATTTCTGCTAATTTACTTGGTGGATGTGCGTGCAGAACTGTTTAGATGTATGTGTACTTGGAGGATACTTGCTGCCATGTGGTGATGGCAAGACATGGAAACACCCTGAACACTGGTTGGGATGGCATGACCATGTACTAGAAAACTGGGTAGGAGAAGAACAAGGTGGATCTTGAGATGTCGATGTAGAAAGGGTTCTTGTGGGATCCAAGAAGGGGCAAGATGTGGCAGATGCTTACCGTAGGATCCACTTTGTGTAACTGTGAACTGTACGTGTGTGTATCTTTTTTCCAAATAAAGGAAAGGGAAGGGAGCGGGTCTTGTATCTTGCCCATCCTCCAGGGCTGAGCTCCACTTCCACAGGCCTTAGAGTTAGCTCCTGGTGGATCTGTATGACTGGGCCGAGTCGTTTCACCTCTCTGTACCTCATTTTCCTGAGCTGTAGAAAGGAGATGATTCTGAGAGACTTCCCTGCCGGCCTAGTGGCTAAGACTCCATACTTCCACCACAGGGGTCAATAGGTTCAATACCTGTTCAGGGTACTAAGATCCCACATGCTGCCTGATACGGCCATGAAAAAGAGGCGCTGGGGGGATGATTCGGGATTGCTGCGTGGCTTGGGTAAGAAGGTAATTGTAAAGGTGTGGCACATACAGGTCTTAGCAAATACAGGTTTCCAGTCTTCAACACACCTGTTCCATGAAGCTGTTCCTCAGTCTGTTTCTTCATGGCTGCTCTCTGTTCCCACTGCAACATCTGAAAGTAGTTCCTCCCACCCCTGCAGGCTCTCTCTTAACCAGCTCTGCTTTGCGGCAGCCCCCAGCATGCTGATGACCCCTCCAAGAGGGTGAGGACCCTGCTCATCTGTTTCTGGGCAGCTGCTCATCCTCACCCTCGGGGTAGGGCAGGTCCTTGAAGTATTCTGCTTTTTTTTGGGGGGGGAGCTTAAAAATAACTCTTTTTGGCTGTCCTGGGTCTTCATTACTGAATGGTTTTTTCTCTAGTGGTGGTGTGTGGGCTTCTCATTGCGGGGGCTTCCCTTGTCGAGGAGCACAGGCACGGGGCGCGAGGGCTTTAGAGGCTGCAGTGCGTGGGCTCAGCGGCTGTGTGTTTCCTGGGCTCTAGAACACAGGCGCAATAGTTGTGGCTCAGTTGCTGCACGGCCTGTGGGATCGTCTCGGGTCAGGGATGGAACCCACGTTTCCTGCAATGACAGGTGGATTCTTTACCCCGGAGCCGCCTGGGAAGCCCTCAAGGTGTTTTATTTTTGCTTTTTATTCATTAAAAAAAAAAAAAAACTTTATGTAGTTTGAAGAATACACGAACATCGAGTAGTACCAGGATGGTCCAGCTAATAAATGTTTTTTGATTCCTTGAATAGGTCTCATGACCTTACAGAGCTCTCTGCCCCATAGAGGAGGTGAGATAGGTACACCACGCAATATCCTCAGTTCAGTGCCTCAGGGAAATGGAACTGAGAACCAGGAGATGGGACTTCCCTGGCGGTACAGTGGGTAGGAATCCGCCTGCCAGTGCAGCGGACACGAGTTCGATCCATAATCAGGAAAGATTCCTCGTGTTGCAGAGCAGCTAAGCTACAGCCGCTGAGCCTGTGCGCTAGAGCCCGTGCTCCTCAAAAGAGAAGCCATGGCAACGAGAAGCCTGTGCGGCTCAACTAGAGAGCAGCCCCCACTCGTCACAGCTAGAGAAAGCCCGCACAAAGCAACACAAGACCCAGGGCAGCCAAGAATAAATGAAAAAGAAGAAGAAGAACTGGGAGTAGAGATAATAGGACAGTGGCACGATGGCAGTGTCCCAAAATGCTGGTCCTATAGCTGCTGCTGCTTAGTCATGTCCGATGCTATGTGACCCCAATGGACTGTAGCCCGCCAGGCTCCTCTGTCCATGGGATTCTCCAGGCAGGAATACTGGAGTAGGTTGCCATCCCCTCCTCCAGGGGATCTTCCTGATCCAAGGATAGAACCCGGGTCTCCAGCATTGCAGGTGGATTCTTAACTGCTGAGCCATCAGAGTCTTGTAGCGATGGTCCTCAAAACAAAATAAAAACCAATGAAAAGGAAGCTTCTATAAATTCTGAACATACTCAGATTTCATTATCTCCCTTTTAAAAGCTTTAGCTCTGAGAAATCTGAGTTAAACTTGCTTAGCTTCTTTAAGTCCAGTGTTCGTTGAGTTTATGTGAATGCACAGTCCCTTCTTCACATCCCATCTACCCACGCAGATTAAGTTCTATACACAAGGCCCCACGACTTTGCTTTGAAGCATGTGTCTTCAAGCCTTGCTAACCAAAGAGCGGTTCTGGTTTACCTTTTTAACACTTCAGCTCTGGGACTTCCCTGGTAGTCCCAGTGGTTTAGACTTTGCACTTCCAATGCAGGGGCTGTGGGTTTGATCCCTGGTCAGGGAACTAAGACCCACATGCCGTGCAGCACAGCCAAAAATAAATAAAATAATGATAAAATTAAAAAAAGAAAACAACTTAGGCCACATTCATTGTCTGGTTTAAATGCTGCCACATACTGCCTGTGTGACCTTGGCAAGTTACTCTATTGCTCTCTGCTTCCACTTCCTTGTTGAGAGGAAACAGTTGTAGGTACTGAATGATGACATTTGTAAAGCTTTTAGAAAAGTGCCTGGAGGCAGTGTTATTTTGACCTTCCCTTGTAGCTCAGTGTTTAAAGAGTCCGACTGCAATGCAGGAGCCTTGGGTTCAATCCGTGGGTTGAGAAGATCCCCTGGAGAAGGAAATGGCAACCCATGCTGGTATTCTTTCCTGGAGAATCCCATGGACAGAGGAGCCTGGCACGCTACAGTCTATGGGGTCGCAAGTGTTCGAGTGAGACACGACTGAGTGACTAAGCATGAGCCTGCATATGAAGTGTTATTTAAATAGGGAAGATATGATTATCACACTTGCCCTGATAAGAGTTTTGTACCACATTTCATTAAGCTAATCTCTTTGGTACAGTTACCACATAGCTCTTCTGATTGATTTTTTCTTCCTTTTCTCTCCCCATAACCAGCTCCCTACCCTATATTCCATTGGGTTTATAGTTTAATCTTAGTTCATGCTCAGGTGGAAGAGGGCAATAGCTAATTAGCTCCCTTTGATTGTTGCTATGTGGGAATATAAGCCAAATGGTGCAAAATGTGGCTTTTTTTTTTTTTTTTTTTTTAAGTAGAAATTTGGATTTTTACAGGAAATCTTCTGGGGTTCTGTTTTGTTTAGTAAGGGTACATACTTCATCCAAAGTATGTGCAGGACAGTCAGATCACAGCTCCGCTTAGCTAAGCTTGGCAGTGTGTAACTTTTCACAGTTGCCCCAAACTGACTGCTATTCTATGCCTCCTCATCTCCACCCCTACCCAGTAAGTGCCCCATGGGAAGCCAGAGGAAGGTGTTTGTGGAGTTGGGCACCAGGCTCGTATCCTGGCTCCAGTGCCCCAGCTGTGTGACCTTGAGTAAGCTCTTGGATTTCTTGGTGCCTCAAGATTCTCATCTGTGCCTGAGAGTCAGCCAGCGCACCTATTCAGTGAGCCTTCTGGGGGCCTGAAGTGATTCACGTAGAGCAAGGGTCCCCAATCTCCAGGATCTGATGCCTGATGAGCTGAGGTAGAGCTGATGTAATAATAATAGAAATAAATTGCACAGTGAATGTAATGCACTTGAGTCATCCCAAGACTATCACCCCCGCTTCCGCGATACCCCCTGGTCTGTGGGAAAATTGTCTTCCACAAAACTGGCCCCTGGTGCCAGAAAGGTGGAGGACTGCTAACAGAGAGCATTGAATGGGGTCTGGTCTGTAATCAGTGCCAACATCCTCAGGGGCCTTCCCTCTCTTAGGGGATTGACTGGCCTGCTAAAGCCATTCTTCTTTGCATTCCAGGTCCAGTTTGGCCACGCTGGAGCTTGTGCCAACCAGTCTTCCGAAACTGCAGTTGCCAAGAACCAGGCCTTGAAGGAGGCCGGAGTGTTTGTGCCCCGGAGCTTCGATGAGCTTGGAGAAATCATCCAGTAAGTGGACCTGGGGAGGGTGGCACCTCCCTGCCCCTTTCCCAGTCCCTTGCCAGGGCAGCAGACTTGCCTAAATACAGGTGTCCGATATGCCTGGTCTCTCTCAGGTGTCTAAGGCAGCTCTTCAGATGGTCCAGAATCTTTCCTTTTTGGCTTTCCTTTTTTCTAACTTGTTTCTAAAAGCAGCAGTTACAGGCTGTTCAGACTGGGCTTAAAACATTCAGTTTCTGAGCCTACCTACTTGGTGGGCTATGAATGAGAGACAAGCGTAGGAACATTCATCCATTACATGAGCCATTGTCTCTTCCCGTTCCTCCTCTCTGGCCTTCCTTGGCCTCCAGACTCAGCCTTCTCTAAGGTCCCGTTCAGAGGCAGTGGAGCCAGTCTTGGCTAGAACCTGTTTTCATTTAGTTCTCGGGAATCCACCTGGTAAGGGTAAGCTGCTGACAAGTGGGGATATGGGGCTGGGAATCTCTGGGGTTTGATGGAAGAGCATTCGAGAGATGCCCTAGAAGAGCCCAGAAGAATGAAATCCATGTGGATGTCTCTTCTCCTCCATTTTCCTGCCTCCCAGGTCTGTGTACGAGGATCTCGTGGCCAGAGGAGTCATTGTACCTGCTCAGGAGGTTCCGCCCCCCACGGTACCCATGGACTACTCTTGGGCCCGGGTAGGTGCCCCGCGTTGTCCCTAACCGTGTGTGTGGCTGAGGTATGCTGGAGCTTGTGAGGTGGCCCCTTCTGACCAGCCAGAGAAACAGATGCAGGGTCCAGGAGGGGGCAAGGGGAGTGTGTACCTCCCACAGTGGTGTGGCCTGACCTGGAAACAGGGGCTGGGGACAGACAATGTCCTCTAGAGCCGCCTGCACCTGCTAAGAGATTTCAGGCTACTTGTCTAAGGCAGGGACATAGATATAGAGCAAATTCTCTTATCTATAAGATCTCTTAGAAATCCATGTTTAAAAGGCCAATAACCCATTAGAACAATGGGTAGGAGCTGTTCTTTCAACATGAAGAGTTGCTCAGCTTTACTCCTTGTAAAAGAAACCAAAGTAGAAACTGCGATATCAGTTATCTCCTATAGTCAGCCTGTAGGACCAAAAAAGACCAAAAAAAGAAAATTGTCTGATATGTTATTTGTATGGGTGTGAAGAGGGTGGAGGGGCTTCCCTGGTGGCTCAGCGGTAAAGAATCCGCCAACAGTGCAGGAGCCACAGGCGACGTGGGTTCAACCCCTGAGTCAGGAAGATCCCCTGGAGGAGGGCATGGCAACCCACTCCAGTATTCTTGCCTGGAGAATCCCATGGACAGAGGAGCCTGGCGGGCTACCGTCCATAGGGTTGCAAAAAGTTGGGCATGACTGAAGCGACTTGGCACGCATGATGAGGCTGGTACATTGATTCGTTGGTGGTGGGAGTAGCGTTGGCGTGACCTCTCTGAAAGTCATGTGGATAACGTCAATTCAGCATAACAGCGCTCATACCGTATGACCCAGCAATTCCCTGTCTGGAAAGCTCCCTGAAGGAAATGCTTGCATGTACACATATGTTCAAGAATATTTTTTGAGCTGATGGTCATTGGTGGAGGAATGGCCGATACGTGGGATTGTCATGAGGGGATACTTGACAGCAGTTAAATGGAATGAACTCCATCTAGATATATGCTGACGTGTGTAGCACTCAGATTCATTGAGTAAATAGTGCATTGTAGAACAGTGTTTCTGTTATGAGTATGAAAAATGTAGGCATGCAAAATGATGTCTGTTCTCCATGTGTTTGTGTGTGTACATAAAATCAGAGAAAGAAAGGTCAGAAAAATGTTCACCAAACTAATAGACATGAAATCAGAAAACCAGGGTGGGTGGGGTGGAGGTCAAAGGCAACATGACTTCATCTGTTCTAGTGTCGATTTCTTCAAAAGAGAGTGTATTCCTGTTGCTTCTGTAGTTAAAATATAATTAGAGGCATTTCTTAAGTTCAGAAGGGATAACTAAAGAAACGGGCTTGGACAGTTAGCTGGCGCTGCCCACCTTGTGCCCCGACTCTGAAAACAGAAGATTCAGGACCTCAGTGCCCTCCTCATGGAAAAGAGCATGTTAAGGGGATTCTCCCACCTCCCCAGCCATGCGCCTCATTACATTTTGCTGGGGGACTGGCAGCTATGTGTAGAGTATTTAAAAATTGTCCCTTTGGCATCATTCTTCGATTTCTTAGCCAGGTGACCTGGGGCTGGTTACTCTGTTGTGAGGTTAAAAGGAACCCCTGGATGCCAACAGCTAAGTGCCCTGCCTGAGTCCACAAACATTCAGTAAAGACAAGAAATAGGCCAGGCTGAGCGGGTGCCGTGGAGTGACTGCTCCTACTTTCTTGCCCCAAGTGATCTATTCAAAGGGCTTTGCGATTCCTTCTCGGGAGGACTTTCAGAGTTGTTGCTTGGCCGCCAGTATTTAAGGACTGGGACACTAGTTCTGGGCACAAATAGTGAGAATGTTCTGGGAGAACCTCTGGTCACCACAGCCCTGCTTGTCTCTGCCCCCATCTCTGCTCAGGAGTTGGGCTTGATCCGCAAACCTGCCTCGTTCATGACCAGCATCTGTGACGAGCGAGGACAGGAGCTCATCTACGCGGGCATGCCCATCACTGAGGTCTTCAAGGAGGAGATGGGCATTGGCGGGGTCCTTGGCCTCCTCTGGTTCCAGAAAAGGTGAGGCATGGAGGGCAGAAGAGGGTAGGGCCTTGTGATTCAGCATTCATTTTCCTCCCCTGCCCAGGGAGTGAGAATGGGCAGCTTTGGGGAACATGTCCAGGGCCAAGCTTTCTGGCCACAGATCCGTGGAAAGGTCAGAGGAAAGAAATACAGGTTCCTAAGTCTTCCAAGGATGGGAAGGCCAGCCTGAACCAAGAGAAGTAGAAAGCAGTGACCTCATCAAGGATCTTGGATCAAGGATCTTTCCCTTGGGAACTTTTAAAGAAATGGGCCAGAGTTGAATGCAGGCCTGCTGAGAGAAAGGTCAGGGTTAGCACAGAAGGTCTGGATGCATCTAGTGGCTTAAAGAGTGCAGGCCTGGTGGAGTTGCTCAACAGGCAGAAAGTACCTTATAGTCTGTCCTCTGAATCCATGTCTTATCAGCTTGCATGGAGGGGAAAATCGGTTTTCTCTGCAACTCCCAAGCTCAGCCCTCCCCTGGGACTGACAGCTGGGCAAGGAAGCTGATGAATATGTAGTCACAGAGCCCTGCCTTGGAGTGGTCCTGGGCAGAAAGCCAGGTGGAAATCTTGGTGTGTATCGTCTCACCTCCGAGAGATGGGTCTGGGTCCTGCCTTGAGCCCTTCCTGGGAAAAGTTCAAGGCTTGTAATACCTGACAGGTCTCACTGTATGTGCTCTTGTGTCCCCAGAGCTCCAGACTTGGGGGTATTTTGTTTATTTTGTGTGTGTGTTGTTTTTTTTTGTGTGTGTGCTGTACACTTTGTGGGATCTTAATTTCCCAATCTGGGATGGAACCTGCCCAAGCAGTGAAAGTGTGGAGTCCAAACCACTGGACCACCAGGGAACTCCCCAGACTTTGTTCTTAATCATCAGTGGGAGGTTGATCACTGTGCACTGTGAAAGGGACCAGGGCCCTCACCTTCTCTCTGCCTGGCACGTGGAGAGTAGTAACTGCAAACACAGGTCACATCCTGTTGCAGCAGCTCAGCTGAAAAAAACTGCCCAAAGAAGAGGTTTCAAGCCCTGCTTGCTAAGCTCAATTTTAAAAGCAGTATTTGATATCAGCAACATCCAGAGCCACTCAGGGATCAAAGAGTTCTGCCTTGGAGTTGTAAGATAGTGTTANGTCTGGTCTGTAATCAGTGCCAACATCCTCAGGGGCCTTCCCTCTCTTAGGGGATTGACTGGCCTGCTAAAGCCATTCTTCTTTGCATTCCAGGTCCAGTTTGGCCACGCTGGAGCTTGTGCCAACCAGTCTTCCGAAACTGCAGTTGCCAAGAACCAGGCCTTGAAGGAGGCCGGAGTGTTTGTGCCCCGGAGCTTCGATGAGCTTGGAGAAATCATCCAGTAAGTGGACCTGGGGAGGGTGGCACCTCCCTGCCCCTTTCCCAGTCCCTTGCCAGGGCAGCAGACTTGCCTAAATACAGGTGTCCGATATGCCTGGTCTCTCTCAGGCGTCTAAGGCAGCTCTTCAGATGGTCCAGAATCTTTCCTTTTTGGCTTTCCTTTTTTCTAACTTGTTTCTAAAAGCAGCAGTTACAGGCTGTTCAGACTGGGCTTAAAACATTCAGTTTCTGAGCCTACCTACTTGGTGGGCTATGAATGAGAGACAAGCGTAGGAACATTCATCCATTACATGAGCCATTGTCTCTTCCCGTTCCTCCTCTCTGGCCTTCCTTGGCCTCCAGACTCAGCCTTCTCTAAGGTCCCGTTCAGAGGCAGTGGAGCCAGTCTTGGCTAGAACCTGTTTTCATTTAGTTCTCGGGAATCCACCTGGTAAGGGTAAGCTGCTGACAAGTGGGGATATGGGGCTGGGAATTTCTGGGGTTCGATGGAAGAGCATTCGAGAGATGCCCTAGAAGAGCCCAGAAGAATGAAATCCACGTGGATGTCTCTTCTCCTCCATTTTCCTGCCTCCCAGGTCCGTGTACGAGGATCTCGTGGCCAGAGGAGTCATTGTACCTGCTCAGGAGGTTCCGCCCCCAACGGTACCCATGGACTACTCTTGGGCCCGGGTAGGTGCCCCGTGTTGTCCCTAACCGTGTGTGTGGCTGAGGTATGCTGGAGCTTGTGAGGTGGCCCCTTCTGACCAGCCAGAGAAACAGATGCAGGGTCCAGGAGGGGGCAAGGGGAGTGTGTACCTCCCACAGTGGTGTGGCCTGACCTGGAAACAGGGGCTGGGGACAGACAATGTCCTCTAGAGCCGCCTGCACCTGCTAAGAGATTTCAGGCTACTTGTCTAAGGCAGGGACATAGATATAGAGCAAATTCTCTTATCTATAAGATCTCTTAGAAATCCATGTTTAAAAGGCCAATAACCCATTAGAACAATGGGTAGGAGCTGTTCTTTCAACATGAAGAGTTGCTCAGCTTTACTCCTTGTAAAAGAAACCAAAGTAGAAACTGCGATATCAGTTATCTCCTATAGTCAGCCTGTAGGACCAAAAAAGACCAAAAAAAGAAAATTGTCTGATATGTTATTTGTATGGGTGTGAAGAGGGTGGAGGGGCTTCCCTGGTGGCTCAGCGGTAAAGAATCCGCCAACAGTGCAGGAGCCACAGGCGACGTGGGTTCAACCCCTGAGTCAGGAAGATCCCCTGGAGGAGGGCATGGCAACCTACTCCAGTATTCTTGCCTGGAGAATCCCATGGACAGAGGAGCCTGGCGGGCTACCGTCCATAGGGTTGCAAAAAGTTGGGCATGACTGAAGCGACTTGGCACGCATGATGAGGCTGGTACATTGATTCGTTGGTGGTGGGAGTAGCGTTGGCGTGACCTCTCTGAAAGTCATGTGGATAACGTCAGTTCAGCATAACAGCGCTCATACCGTATGACCCAGCAATTCCCTGTCTGGAAAGCTCCCTGAAGGAAATGCTTGCATGTACACATATGTTCAAGAATATTTTTTGAGCTGATGGTCATTGGTGGAGGAATGGCCGATACGTGGGATTGTCATGAGGGGATACTTGACAGCAGTTAAATGGAATGAACTCCATCTAGATATATGCTGACGTGTGTAGCACTCAGATTCATTGAGTAAATAGTGCATTGTAGAACAGTGTTTCTGTTATGAGTATGAAAAATGTAGGCATGCAAAATGATGTCTGTTCTCCATGTGTTTGTGTGTGTACATAAAATCAGAGAAAGAAAGGTCAGAAAAATGTTCACCAAACTAATAGACATGAAATCAGAAAACCAGGGTGGGTGGGGTGGAGGTCAAAGGCAACATGACTTCATCTGTTCTAGTGTCGATTTCTTCAAAAGAGAGTGTATTCCTGTTGCTTCTGTAGTTAAAATATAATTAGAGGCATTTCTTAAGTTCAGAAGGGATAACTAAAGAAACGGGCTTGGACAGTTAGCTGGCGCTGCCCACCTTGTGCCCCGACTCTGAAAACAGAAGATTCAGGACCTCAGTGCCCTCCTCATGGAAAAGAGCATGTTAAGGGGATTCTCCCACCTCCCCAGCCATGCGCCTCATTACATTTTGCTGGGGGACTGGCAGCTATGTGTAGAGTATTTAAAAATTGTCCCTTTGGCATCATTCTTCGATTTCTTAGCCAGGTGACCTGGGGCTGGTTACTCTGTTGTGAGGTTAAAAGGAACCCCTGGATGCCAACAGCTAAGTGCCCTGCCTGAGTCCACAAACATTCAGTAAAGACAAGAAATAGGCCAGGCTGAGCGGGTGCCGTGGAGTGACTGCTCCTACTTTCTTGCCCCAAGTGATCTATTCAAAGGGCTTTGCGATTCCTTCTCGGGAGGACTTTCAGAGTTGTTGCTTGGCCGCCAGTATTTAAGGCCTGGGACACTAGTTCTGGGCACAAATAGTGAGAATGTTCTGGGAGAACCTCTGGTCACCACAGCCCTGCTTGTCTCTGCCCCCATCTCTGCTCAGGAGTTGGGCTTGATCCGCAAACCTGCCTCGTTCATGACCAGCATCTGTGACGAGCGAGGACAGGAGCTCATCTACGCGGGCATGCCCATCACTGAGGTCTTCAAGGAGGAGATGGGCATTGGCGGGGTCCTTGGCCTCCTCTGGTTCCAGAAAAGGTGAGGCATGGAGGGCAGAAGAGGGTAGGGCCTTGTGATTCAGCATTCATTTTCCTCCCCTGCCCAGGGAGTGAGAATGGGCAGCTTTGGGGAACATGTCCAGGGCCAAGCTTTCTGGCCACAGATCCGTGGAAAGGTCAGAGGAAAGAAATACAGGTTCCTAAGTCTTCCAAGGATGGGAAGGCCAGCCTGAACCAAGAGAAGTAGAAAGCAGTGACCTCATCAAGGATCTTGGATCAAGGATCTTTCCCTTGGGAACTTTTAAAGAAATGGGCCAGAGTTGAATGCAGGCCTGCTGAGAGAAAGGTCAGGGTTAGCACAGAAGGTCTGGATGCATCTAGTGGCTTAAAGAGTGCAGGCCTGGTGGAGTTGCTCAACAGGCAGAAAGTACCTTATAGTCTGTCCTCTGAATCCATGTCTTATCAGCTTGCATGGAGGGGAAAATCGGTTTTCTCTGCAACTCCCAAGCTCAGCCCTCCCCTGGGACTGACAGCTGGGCAAGGAAGCTGATGAATATGTAGTCACAGAGCCCTGCCTTGGAGTGGTCCTGGGCAGAAAGCCAGGTGGAAATCTTGGTGTGTATCGTCTCACCTCCGAGAGATGGGTCTGGGTCCTGCCTTGAGCCCTTCCTGGGAAAAGTTCAAGGCTTGTAATACCTGACAGGTCTCACTGTATGTGCTCTTGTGTCCCCAGAGCTCCAGACTTGGGGGTATTTTGTTTATTTTGTGTGTGTGTTGTTTTTTTTTGTGTGTGTGCTGTACACTTTGTGGGATCTTAATTTCCCAATCTGGGATGGAACCTGCCCAAGCAGTGAAAGTGTGGAGTCCAAACCACTGGACCACCAGGGAACTCCCCAGACTTTGTTCTTAATCATCAGTGGGAGGTTGATCACTGTGCACTGTGAAAGGGACCAGGGCCCTCACCTTCTCTCTGCCTGGCACGTGGAGAGTAGTAACTGCAAACACAGGTCACATCCTGTTGCAGCAGCTCAGCTGAAAAAAACTGCCCAAAGAAGAGGTTTCAAGCCCTGCTTGCTAAGCTCAATTTTAAAAGCAGTATTTGATATCAGCAACATCCAGAGCCACTCAGGGATCAAAGAGTTCTGCCTTGGAGTTGTAAGATAGTGTTAGACCTGGATTGGGGGCTTGTTGCCCTTCTAGAGTTTGAGTGACTTGTTCAAGGAGATGGGAAACAGGAGGACCGTGGCCTCGTCAGTGTCAGCCCCTCACCTTTGTTCCGTTCTCATGTCCGCTCCCCTGTCCTTGCCCTCCTCCAGGTTGCCCAAATACTCTTGCCAGTTCATTGAGATGTGCCTGATGGTGACAGCTGATCACGGGCCTGCTGTCTCTGGGGCTCATAACACCATCATCTGCGCTCGGGCCGGCAAGGACCTGGTCTCCAGCCTTACCTCGGGACTGCTCACCATCGTGAGTATTGTCATCCTAGGAGGTGAACAGCGGGGACTTTGATTGCCATCATGCCACTTGGCTGCATTGCAGTCCTAGAGGGAGCCATGGAGTGTGAGACCCCATGCCGGGGGCTGTTGGGGGGAACCCTGGATCAGCCCAAGAAGCCGAAGGAGACTGACAGCTTGCGGTGACGTGGGCTGGCTCCTCCCACAGGGCGACCGGTTTGGGGGTGCCCTGGATGCAGCAGCCAAGATGTTCAGCAAGGCCTTTGACAGTGGCATCATCCCCATGGAGTTCGTGAACAAGATGAAGAAGGAAGGAAAGCTTATCATGGGCATTGGCCACCGAGTGAAGTCGGTGAGTTGTCTTTCTCCTTTAGGCCCTGGGTCAGCAGGGTGTGGGGCACAGCTGGGCTCTCGGCTCCCAACAGGCAAAAGCTTTGCTGACAGATGCCGACGCTGAGCAGCTCTTTTTCCCATTATAAAATGGATTGTCCATAAACAGTTTCTATCATGTTCAGTTGTGGTGTGAAAATGTGATGAACCCTATAGGACCTTGGTAACTTTAGCTTCCCAGGTGACTCTTACAGGAGAAAGGACTAAGGTTAGGGTTAAGGGGACAGACATATTGGTCACTAGATAATACTGCGGACTGGGGTAACAACTCCAAAAAGCTCAGTGGCTCCTGGGGCCAAGTTATGTTTAGAAATCAAAGGGAACAAGAGAAGAAAAAGTGGCAGCTGCTTGGGCCCCACAGGGACAGTTCAGGGTCCATGGCTCCACCGCTCCAGGAACCTCAGGGAGTTAGTCACTCTGCTGGCCTAAGTAGGGTGTATGACTCGGATTAATACAAGAGGATCCTGTGTTCATCCCAGCATCCCCACGCTGGGCCAGTGCAGAGTAAGTCCAGAGGTGGGTGGATGGCAAAGACTGAGCCAGAGACAGTGGTTTCTGCTGAGGGACAGCCCATCTGGGCCTCGCAGAACTTGGGCCGCCACCGCCAGCTCCCAGGCACCCAGCACACGCACAGCACAGGCCGCCTCGCCTAGCCGGCATCGTGCCTGTGCTGCCATGCCCAGTCTTTGGGTGCCTTCCTTCCTGGAGTCCATCCTGACCTTGTGTGTCTTGGCCAAGGGAGGAGGTCATTGTGGTATTGGGAGACACCCAGTCCATCTCACGCCCCTGCTGATGGCACTGCCTAGTATGGGTCTCTGAACCGAGAGTTCATCTACACTCACTGCAGGTCCAGAGGGATTCTTGGAATTTCAGGGGTGCTTTGCTGCCCCATTGCCAACATGTGCTTACTTAGTTAAAAACTAAGAACTTTGTAGAACTTGGTTACATCTTGACTAGGTTGCTGATGAGCAGTGTGGCTAGTGGCTAGAACCTCAGACTTCCTGTTGGAAGGTGCGTACTGCTTTTGGGGGTTTTTTGGTTTGTTGTTTGGTTTGGTTTTTGGCTGTGCTGCTCGGCCTGAGATTTTAGTTCCTCAACTGGGGATTGAACCTGGGTCCCCGGCAGTGAAAGCGCAGAGTTCTAACCACTGGACCGCCAGGGAAGTCCTACGCCTTGCTGCTTGACCCTGTAGGATCCATGGCTAATTTATCCAACATCTCCACATCTCAGGTGGTTTTGAGGCTCAAATATGAGAGGACATCAGAAACCTTAAACCTCACAGCAGTGGATATGACACGTCCCTTTCTTTTGGCCTGTGTCATGCGAGGTCTTAGTTCCTCCACCAGGGATCAAACCCACGCCCCTTGCAGTGGAAGTGCGGTGTCTTAACCACTGGACAACCAGGGAAGTCCCAGGAACATGTCTTTTAACAGCCTTGTCAGAGTGGTTCCTCTAACTTTGGATCACTTCCTAGATCAACAATCCAGACATGCGCGTGCAGATTCTCAAAGATTACGTCAGACAGCACTTCCCTGCCACCCCACTGCTTGACTACGCACTGGAAGTAGAGAAGATTACCACCTCCAAGGTAAAAGAAAATGTTCCTAATTCCCAAATCAGGATTTTGGGTGAATTTCTTCGAGAAAATGACTGCCAAGTCACAGTTTGATTGTGCGCTAAAATCGAACCCGGTTTTCTGAAAGACTTGTTTCTGTTGCTTAACTAAGTTGACACATACTCAGTGTCAACGAGAGTCCTCTGCTGGACCTTAGAAATCAAGACAGTCTCTCCTGTAAACTGGGATGTGTNCGTTGGAAGGTGCGTACTGCTTTTGGGGGTTTTTTGGTTTGTTGTTTGGTTTGGTTTTTGGCTGTGCTGCTCGGCCTGAGATTTTAGTTCCTCAACTGGGGATTGAACCTGGGTCCCCGGCAGTGAAAGCGCAGAGTTCTAACCACTGGACCGCCAGGGAAGTCCTACGCCTTGCTGCTTGACCCTGTAGGATCCATGGCTAATTTATCCAACATCTCCACATCTCAGGTGGTTTTGAGGCTCAAATATGAGAGGACATCAGAAACCTTAAACCTCACAGCAGTGGATATGACACGTCCCTTTCTTTTGGCCTGTGTCATGCGAGGTCTTAGTTCCTCCACCAGGGATCAAACCCACGCCCCTTGCAGTGGAAGTGCGGTGTCTTAACCACTGGACAACCAGGGAAGTCCCAGGAACATGTCTTTTAACAGCCTTGTCAGAGTGGTTCCTCTAACTTTGGATCACTTCCTAGATCAACAATCCAGACATGCGCGTGCAGATTCTCAAAGATTACGTCAGACAGCACTTCCCTGCCACCCCACTGCTTGACTACGCACTGGAAGTAGAGAAGATTACCACCTCCAAGGTAAAAGAAAATGTTCCTAATTCCCAAATCAGGATTTTGGGTGAATTTCTTCGAGAAAATGACTGCCAAGTCACAGTTTGATTGTGTGCTAAAATCGAACCCGGTTTTCTGAAAGACTTGTTTCTGTTGCTTAACTAAGTTGACACATACTCAGTGTCAACGAGAGTCCTCTGCTGGACCTTAGAAATCAAGATAGTCTCTCCTGTAAACTGGGATGTGTTGGTGGGAGGTTTTAAAATAGCAGTCAGGAATTCACAGTAGTAGTTTTAGTAGTAATAATGGAACATCATGCAGAACAAAAATGAGTTGTAATGACAAATGCGTTGATTTTTCTTTTTTTGCCTTCCCAGAAACCAAACCTTATCCTGAATGTAGATGGTTTAATTGGAGTTGCATTTGTAGACATGCTTAGACACTGCGGGTCCTTCACTCGGTGAGCTTGCAGCTATTTTCTTCCTCCTAACGTTTATTGATTTTTCTCGGTGATTTCCTCCCAACTCCAAGAGCAATGCACGTTCATTAGAGAGCACCAAGAACTGCCTCTACGCCTACCACCCAGAACACCCTCCCTTTACTAATTAGAGTCCAAAGAGAGCTAGCTTCTCATTCCTGGACAGAAATTACAGTGTCTGTGGGGAGGAGGGCAGTCATGTGAGCCATTTGAAAACTACAAGTGAATTGTGTGTTACAGGGAGGAAGCTGATGAATATATTGACATTGGAGCCCTCAACGGCATCTTTGTGCTGGGAAGGAGTATGGGCTTCATTGGTAAGCTGGCAGTAAGAGTTCTGTTTGGTTTCGGGTTTTTGTTTGTTTGTTTTACCCCGTGGTTCAGGTATACCACTTACTTATGTGGCTAGTTGCTTTCTTTCTTAGGCTGTCCTGCACAGCTTGCAAGATCTTAGCTCCTCAAGCTGGGTCAAATCTGGGTCCTAACCAGTGGACCACCAGGGAATTCCCCAGGCCAGTTTTTAATCAGAGAGATGTCACATTGTCTTGACCATTGTTGCTAATTCTTCCTTTGTTTAACTTCGGCTTTATCTTTGTTCCCTTTTTGTTGGAAATGAGTTTGACTGCTAGCCTAGGAAAACAGAGTGAAATCCAATAGTTCCTTTTACCAGTGCAAACATCTACCTGTGGGATGGATCTAGATGTACTTCCCCATTTTTTTGTGTGTATTAGTAAGACTTCCCTTCCTTATCTTCTCTCCCTCACCAAAATTCAACACTCACCAGCTCTTAACAAAAGATGCGTTTGCTCTGTTTTAGGACACTATCTTGATCAGAAGAGGCTGAAGCAGGGGCTCTACCGTCACCCATGGGATGATATTTCATATGTTCTTCCGGAACACATGAGCATGTAACAGAGCCAGAAACCCTATTACAATAAAGTGATGATGAGAACTCTTCCCCTGGGAAATAGCCACAGACATCTGGCACTGGAGCTTGCTTAAAAGATGGGCCTGGAGTATAAACAGCCCCCAGTGGACAGACATTGAAGACCAACACCCACAGGCTAACACTGTTCAGTCTACACAAAGAAGCTTAAATTTTTTTTTTATAAGCGTAGAAATAAGAACCCAGCCAATACTTGTGACATTTGCTCTGCTACCTGCTATATTTATTATATGGAAGCATCTAAGCACTGTTCTTCCTCATGGGAGGGTGTTAAAATGTTGCTTTCTTTTACTTTTTCCATTAGCTTAAAAAAAAAAAAAGTTTCCCCTTAAAGGAAGGGAATGACACTTTTAAAACCTCAAGATACTTTCCATTTAAAGGACCCCTACCCCTAATATCATATTTTTTCCCCTTTCTTCCTCATATAACCTGAAGAGCATTGTATTAGTCTGATTTTTTTTTTTTTTTTGGGTCTTTTTGTATGTTGTGTGTTAGGAGTTTGTTTGATATCTCCCCGAAATGTTCCCTGTTGCAGACCAGTGTCTGCTTGTGTCAGGGGGAATGGGACCACTGCATCCTTAGCCATTGTTACAGAGTATGGGGAGTGGTAATTTAAAATGTAAACTTGTAACATACATATGTTTAAAATGGAAGCGCAAAGCAAAAAGCTGTGAAATGTCTTGTGTCTTATGTGCTCTGTATTTATGCACCTGACTTTTGTCTGTTGTTGACTCTTCTCCAGCCAGTTTGCATCTGTAATCCACAAAGATTCCAGGCAGCTGCCACCTCAGTCTTTCCTCTGTATTATCATAGTTTGGTTTAAATAAAGTCTATAGTAACACTGACTGCCATCTCATGTCATCCATGTATTTTCATCTGCATTCCTTTGAAATGTACTTACTAAGTTTTACTACATGCAGTTTTAAAATGTTCATCCACGGGCTTTGCTGATGGTACAATAGATGGGTATCTGCCTGCCAGTGCTGCAGGAGACACAGGTTCAATCCCTGGTCTGGGAAGATTCCACATGCTGAGGAGCAACTAAAGCCCATATCCTACAACTACTGAACCCACGCTCTAGAGCCTATGAGCCACAACTTCTGAGCCTGAGTGCCTGGAGCCTGTGTTCCACAAGCCACAACAATGAGAAGCCCACGCATGGCAAAGAAAAGTAGCTCCTGCTGCAACTAGAGAAGGCCCAAGTGCAGCAACAAAGATCGCTCGCAATCAAAAATAAATAAGATCTTAAAAAAAAAAAAGTTCATACATCTCTTAAAGAAGAATCAAGGGAATTCCCCTGGCAGTCTGGTGTTTGGGTCTCACTGCCAGCAGCCCTGGGTTCCATCCCTGGTCCAGGAACTAAGATCCAACACCACCAGGTGCAGACAGATAGATTTTAAAAAGATACTATCTTCAAAGTAAACCCCAGTATCTTCTGTGAAATTGTGCCTCCCATTTCTCAGTGAATGGAAACCAAAGGTTTACTTAGATACTCAAGCCAAACACCTGGAAGGCATCCTTTCACTTCTCTGGTTGGCAAGACCTGTAAATTTATCCTTTAAATAACTCTGATCTGTCCATATCGGGTCTGCTAACTTAGTGCCCCTTGTTCTAGTTTTGTCTCCTTACAGCCCACTCTCCAAGCAGCCCACTAGAGGTATTTTTAAAGATGCATCTGATTAAGCCATTCCCTTGCCTGAAGCCTCAAAGTGGCTTTTCATCATTTAAACAAGTATGTATGGACCAGTAATTGTGGACCAAGCACTGTGTAAAAACACCTGAAGGTTAAACACCTCATTTAATCTTCACAGATCTGCCAAGTTAGTACCCCGTTTTTAAAAGAAAAATTAGTTCAAAGACAGTAAGTTATTTGCTCACCCTCATCCACTTAACTGGGGCTCAGTCTCAAGTCTTTTTTCCATTTTTACTCCAAGACCATTCTAAACCTTTAAATAAAAATCCAGCGGTGCCACCCAAGACACTAATGGGTGAGGGTCTAAGGTGGCTTTTGTTGCATAAAACGACCGCGAAGAACACGCTGCTCTCTAGCAGGAGGAAAGAGCCATCGTCCAAATGGGCATGTGGATGCTAGGACTCCGGGGAAGACAGTCAGAACCGGAGCACAACACTCGCCCCTTACCAGAGACGGACGCCGAAGGACAGGCGCGGCGGCGCGTGCGCAGACCCAGCGGCGGCCGGCTCCGCCCTGCGCCCACTCTTTATTCCCAGAATCCCTCTGTGTCGCACCAGAACGGCAGAGTCGTTCGGGGACTGAGGAGTCGGGCGCGGCGGCGTCAAGATGGCGGCTGCGGCTGTGGCGGCGGCGGCAGCGGCGGCGGCGGCAGCATCTCTGCAGGTGCTGGAGATGGAGAGCATGGAGACAGCCGCCGCCGGCTCCGCGGGGCTAGCCGCCGAAGTCAGAGGTAGCGGCACAGTGGACTTCGGGCCTGGGCCTGGTTTGTCTGCAATGGAGGCGAGCGGGGGCGACCCGGGCCCGGAGGCCGAGGATTTCGAGTGCAGCTCTCACTGCTCGGAGCTGTCGTGGAGGCAGAACGAACAGCGGCGCCAGGGCCTCTTCTGCGACATCACCTTGTGCTTCGGCGGTGCAGGAGGCCGAGAGTTCCGGGCCCACCGCTCGGTGCTGGCCGCCGCCACCGAGTACTTCACGCCCCTGCTCTCGGGTCAGTTCTCCGAGTCCCGCTCGGGTCGGGTGGAGATGCGCAAGTGGAGCTCCGAGCCCGGGCCCGAACCCGACACGGTGGAAGCCGTTATCGAATACATGTACACCGGGCGCATCCGCGTCAGCACGGGCAGTGTGCACGAGGTGCTGGAGTTGGCCGACAGGTAGGGGACGCATGCGGAGGGCGGGGGTGGAGATGCTTGCGGACCGCGGGCCGCATCCAGGGAGGGCGCGGGAAAAGGCGGGGAGGGCAGTGCCCTGGGTAGGCTCCAGTGAGCCCTAGCGAAGTGGATTCGCTTGATACTTATTGAGCGCCTGCTGCGTGTTGTGGGGCCGCCACTGCGCTGGGCACAGAGGGTGCAGCCGGCCAGTCAGGCGAGGGGTCGTGTCTCCAGGTGGAGAGACAAAGGCAATGAAAAAGTCCGCCTTTAATGAGTACAGGGTTGACATTTTAAAAGGATAGTAATTGCATAAAGGCCTTTCTCAGGAGGTGACATTTAAACCGACCTTTAAATGGCAAGGGAATCCTGGCCATGTAAAGATGGGGAATGACCGTTCCTGGCAGATAGCGCAAAGGCCCCGCATCTCGTTTGGCTTAGAGAAGTAAAAAAGGAAAAATCAGTGATCTAGGGGGTGAAGGGGAGAAGGGTGTGTGAAATGCGTTGGATAAAGGAGTTTGGATTTTACAAGGTGATGTGAAGCTGGCTAAAGAAATGATTTGACTGAAATATTTTTAAGATGATTCTGCTACTCTGGAAAATGGGTTTTAGAGGGCCCAGATGGATATTCCAGAAACTATTTAGGATGCAGGTGAATGCAGTTTGGAGATGGGGAGGAGCCTTTTGGGGCAGTATTCTATGTGCATATTTGTTATTTGAACAACTAACTACCTCCTGAGTCAGCCCCTGGGTTCTGAGCATCTGGGGATTCAGCAGTGAACAAAATAGACAAAAGTCCCTTTCCGCATTGCACTTACATAAGTAGATGGATGGCAAATAAAACAGCATGTTGGATGATTGCTCTAGCTATTTTGAAAAATAAAGGATGGCGGGTCATACAAAAAATGTTGATGTAAAGAAGCCGTTTTTAAAATTGAATGTATAGAGAAATCCTCCTGAAGAAAAAGATGTTTGCAAAGAATTGAAAGAGGTGTGGCTAAGAGTGTTTCAGGTAGGGGACGTCTCAGGTGCAAAGACCCTGAGATGGAGCTTCTCTGGAGGCTGCTGCTGCTAAGTCACTTCAGTCGTGAGAATAGCAAAAGGCCAGTGTGGCTGAATCAGAGGGATGCAGGGCAAGAGACGTAGGAGAGGCCTGAGGGTGGTAATGGGGATGGATCCAGATCCCACAGGGCTGTGTCAGCCTGTGGAAGGACTTGGGCTCCTACTCTGAGTAACATGGGAAGGTTTAGGGTAGAGTAATGATGCATTCTGATTTGGAGAATTCTGCTGTGTTGAGAAGAAGTATGAGGTGGTGGGGAAGGGGCTGCAAGGGCAGAAGCAGAGAGACTAGGAGGTTGTTACAGAGGTGGCAGAGGCCTGGACTGAGGAGGGAGAAGTAAAATTGACTAGAAATGCTTTGATTTAGATGTATTTTGAAGGCAAAGGAGAGAAATTTGCCAGTGGATTTGATGTGAGGGATGAGGGAAAAGACTGCTGGTTTTTTGACCCGTTGGAAAGATGGAGTTATTATTGATTAAGATGTGGAAAAGTGCAGGAAAGTGTTTGGGAGGAAGTGTTTGGTTTTTGGTCCAGGAAACGTCTTCTACTGGATGTCTAATAGGACATTGGATGGAAGAGCATTGGGAGCTAGAGATTGGGAGGAAATTAGCATATGATGGTAATTAAAGCTTTGGGACTGGATAAAATTACTTAGGAAGAGAGTGTAGATAGAAAAGAGAAACCGAAGGACTGAGCTCTGAGGTTCTCCAGAATGTTAAAAGGACACCAGCAGAGCACCTGATCCCATGGAAGGCTAGAGTGTATCAAGGAGGGAGTAGCCAATCATGTCAACTCTGTCGCTTGTAAGTGATCATTGGATTTGGTGATACTAGAGGTCATTGATGGCACTGACAAGAGCCATTTAAGTCTGACCATTGGGACTTGTCTGGTGGTCCAGTGGCTAAAATGCTGCACTTCCAATGCAGGGGGCCCTGGTTCTCTCCTGGTCTGGGACCTAGATCCCACATGCCACAACTAAAAGATAACCTCAAGCAGCCAAATAATACAGTATCTTTAAAAAATAGTATAGTCTGTCAAGAGGATCAGAAAAATGATACTCCTGGACCTGTGTGAGGAGTCATCCAGGGAGGTCTTTTTCCCTCTGTAAGCTAGGAGGTGGGCTTCCCTGTCGACTCAGTGGTAAAGAATCCGCCTGCCAGTGCAGGAGGCGCAGGAGACCTGCGTTCGATCCCTGGGTCAGGAAGATCTCTGGAGCAGGAAATGGCAACCCACTCCAGTATTCTTGTCTGGAAAATTCCATGTAGCCTGGCAGGCTACAGTCCATGGGGTCACAAAAGAGTCGGGGACTCGACTGAGTGACTTAAACACGCACGCACACATCCTGGAGTGTGTTTGTGTGCTGATGAAAATGAATCCATGGAAGAGGAGAAATTGATGTTATAAGGACCAGAGTCTTTGAAACCAAGAAGGGGATAGAATCCATATTAAAAGTGGAGAAGTGGGACTGAGAAGGCAGAGTATAGGGTACAGCTGTAGGCAGACAGATTGAATAGTGGGAGGGAATTCTCTGGTGGTCCAGAGATTAGGACTCATGGCTTTCACTGCTGGGACCCAGATTGAAGCCCTGGTTGAAGAACTAAGATCCTCCAAGCCTCTTGATGTGGCTGGGGGCGGGGTGGGGGGGGGTAAGGATTGGATAATGGGAAAATGAGGTTTTTGCCTGATTGCTTCTGTTTTCTCAAAATATGATACTGGGTCATCTGTTTGNGGGGGGGGGGGGGGGGGGGGGGGTAAGGATTGGATAATGGGAAAATGAGGTTTTTGCCTGATTGCTTCTGTTTTCTCAAAATATGATACTGGGTCATCTGTTTGAGGATGGGGTGGAATGTGGCAAGTGTGTGTCTGCAAGGGGTGGTTTGTTGAATGCAAATGGATGGAGAAGGGTCATTGCGCTCACTCCAGCTCTGTTTTCTTCTGTCATGTGAGTGTGTGTTCTTTCAGATTTACCCCTCTTTTACTGGAGACTTGGGTGAGGAGGGGAGAGAACAGCCCCAGACAATTCAGTTGCTGAGTAGCCACTTTGTGTTTGACACTATGCCCTGCAACCATCACAACCAGTCTTACCCATCAGCTTGGAGGCAGGATTCCTTTACAACCCCTCCTCCCCCATATAGTCCATCTGTTGATCATACCTACCTTGCAGGGCACTTACACTGTAAAGCGATAACAGGAAGTGCCCGGCATGATCCCTGTCACGTGACACATGCCTAGTATCCGACAGGCAGCTATTGTTTTCATAGAGCAGTGTTTCCAAACACCTGTCCAAGGAAATATGTGTTGGCTTACCTGGAGCACCTGCCAAAAATCATAAGTAGAAGGTGGGGAAGCCCAAGAAAGAGTGATCCTGGCACCCAGGCATATTTGAGAGCCACTAGAGCGCTTAACCACTCTGCCTTGTCTTTGTCTTATGTCTGAGATGGTGTGCTCCCTAAAGAGGGTAAAGGGAGCCTGTCTTGAAATTCATCTTCATATCACAAGTCAGTTAGTTATTAGGCACAATAATCATAGTAACAAGTAGTTACTGAAGTGAGAGAGGCCTGGACTGACTGGTGAAGTCATTCTTCAATTGTTTATGTTTTCCGTTCTGGAGATTTAATCCTTAGTTTGTGTGCTAAATCGCTGCAATTGTGTCCAACTCTGCGACCCTACGGACTCTTAGCCCTCTAGGCTCCTCCGTCCATGCAAGTATACTGGAGTGGGTTGCCATGCCCTTACTCCTTAGCAGTAATCTCAAATTGGCCACCCTTAGGGCTTATTTCTGCCAGATTAATTTATGTGAGCCAACATCTAGTCAGCTACATGCCAAACCGCTTTTCTTTTTAATGTGGATGGCCCTACACATTTTCTGTTGTTTTATTTCTTGGCTTCTTCAGATCTTTGAGTTTGCCTTGCCACTCCTGCTTTAATGAGAACCCAGCTCAGGACAAAACCCCTGAGCATCACCCCTGCCCTCATCCCTGGGTTACTCGGGGAGAAAGCTCTGGTGATGAAAAGATTAAAACCTCTGACACAAAGCCTGCACTGCCATTCCCTCTGAAATCCGACCAGACAGCCTCCCAGGAGTCACAGTTTTTATACCATGTAGTTGATGCTTAAAGAAGTCTCTTCATTGAGACCCAGCCTTATCTAAGAAGAGACTGGTTACTAGCCAGGGCCTTGGGCAGGAGGGCACAGACAAGTTTGGATTGAGGTTTGCCTTTGCCAAGGGTAAATTACAATGGAAACAGAGTGTAGGACTGTTGTTCTTCACTAAAGGATATGTTCTGAAATACATAAACAAAAACTCCATTTTGTGTGTGTATCACGAAATTTTGTATAATATATAATTACATGTAAACTATCTAATGTAAATAAAATATATAAAGATGATTTTTTATATATGCTTTTAAACATATTTCCCACATAATCCTGTTTAATTTGGGAAGATTTGCTTTTTTTTCCCCAAGTGTTGTGAATGAAGTGAGATGAAACTTATATTTCAGTTTGTATAATTTAGATGTTCTCAAAGAGCATTTTCAAAGTATGCACATTTGAAAATTAATCCTTCCTCTTTTTCTTGGTTTTAGGTTCCTATTAATTCGTTTAAAAGAGTTTTGTGGAGAATTTCTCAAGAAAAAGCTGCATCTCTCTAATTGTGTGGCCATTCATAGCTTAGCTCACATGTATACCCTAAGCCAGCTTGCTCTGAAAGCGGCGGATATGATACGGAGAAACTTCCACAAAGTAATTCAGGATGAGGAATTTTATACTTTACCTTTCCACCTCATCCGAGACTGGCTGTCAGACTTGGAGATCACAGTTGATTCTGAAGAGGTTCTATTTGAAACAGTTTTGAAGTGGGTTCAGAGAAATGCTGAAGAGAGAGAGAGATACTTTGAAGAACTTTTTAAATTGCTCAGATTGTCGCAGATGAAACCTACTTACCTTACTCGTCATGTCAAACCAGAGAGGCTGGTGGCCAATAATGAAGTTTGCGTCAAGTTGGTGGCCGATGCAGTGGAGAGGCACGCGCTGAGAGCTGAGAACATACAGTCTGGCACATTCCAGCATCCTGCTTCTCATGTCTCATTATTACCTCGCTATGGGCAAAACATGGACGTGATCATGGTTATTGGAGGCGTGTCAGAAGGAGGGGACTATTTAAGTGAATGTGTGGGATATTTTGTCGATGAGGACAGATGGGTAAACCTACCCCATATCCATAATCACCTTGATGGACATGCCGTTGCAGTAACAGAATCCTACGTGTATGTTGCTGGGTCAATGGAACCAGGGTTCGCTAAAACTGTGGAAAGGTATAATCCAAATTTGAATACCTGGGAACACGTTTGTAGTCTGATGACAAGGAAGCATTCTTTTGGGCTAACAGAAGTCAAGGGGAAGCTCTACAGCATTGGAGGACATGGCAACTTCAGTCCCGGTTTTAAAGATGTGACTGTTTATAATCCTGAGCTAGATAAATGGCATAACTTGGAATCGGCACCAAAGATTCTTCGGGATGTGAAAGCGCTCGCTATTGAAGACCGGTTTGTGTACATTGCTGCCCGCACTCCTGTGGACCGGGACACTGAAGATGGATTAAAGGCTGTCATTACTTGCTATGACACGGAGACGCGACAGTGGCAAGATGTGGAATCTTTGCCGCTTATTGACAATTACTGCTTTTTCCAAATGTCTGTGGTCAACTCAAACTTTTATCAGACAGCCTCATGCTGCCCCAAGAGTTATTCTTTAGAAAATGAAGAGGCGATACGAAAAATCGCCAACCAGGTTTCCGATGAGATCCTTGAAAGTTTACCCCCGGAAGTCCTAAGCATTGAAGGAGCGGCCATCTGCTATTACAAAGATGATGTTTTCATTATTGGAGGCTGGAAGAACAGTGATGATATTGACAAACAGTATAGGAAAGAAGCCTACCGATACTGTGCTGAGAGAAAGCGGTGGATGCTTCTTCCTCCCATGCCACAACCCCGTTGTCGAGCCACTGCCTGCCATGTGAGAATCCCATACCGGTACTTGCATGGCACTCAGAGATATCCTATGCCTCAAAACTTAATGTGGCAGAAAGACAGGATCAGACAGATGCAAGAAATACATCGACATGCCCTAAACATGCGGCGAGTGCCAAGCTCTCAGATAGAATGCTAGGTTCTTTGATGCATGCTTAAAACAGACCTTCTCATGAGGCTGAAGATACCCAGACTGTTACTTGAAAATGTAGGTCAATAACTTATTTTCTACATGAATGGATTATCACCCCATATAAAGGAAATACAGTTAAAAACTGAAGAATGGGAAAATCAATTCAGTACGTGGTAATTTTTGTCAGTTTGCAGTCTTTATCTGTTGTTGGTTTGTGTGTATGTTGGCAAAACAAGATCTGATTAAAGATAAATGGAAAAACCAGGTGTAGTTACTTGGTTGTTTTTCTGCCAACAGTTTATAACTTCTTTGTTTTAGGGACTTATGTTTTGAACATGCTTTAAGCACCGATTTTATTTGCACATTTATTTTGATAATCTTTTTCATTTTTTTTCCTGAATGGTTGGTTTTGACAAGATCAGAATACATACATTGAGCCCTCATCTATAGGAGGAATGTGCAATAGTGAGGTTGAAGTCTGAAGGAAAAAGCACAATGTTTCAGCAAGATGATTTCACAATGTTTGCATTGCTATTTTGTTGTCTTTGTTTATCTTGTAATACTATCTTGTTTATTTCTAGAAGACAGGACTGATGAGAAATTTGTGATTGGCATTTGTGGAATATTTTTCATTTCTTTAGCATCTCTGTTGTAAACTTCAGGCTATTACTCTGAGATAATGGTGGTTAGCAAGAGTTCTGATCTTTAGCTGATGAATTGATTACAGAGGAAGTTATATCTTTGAAATTTGTTTCTCTAAGCAGAAAAATATTACTAGTCTAGAGTAAGAAATCAAAGGCATTGAAAAATTTTAAAATGCTTTTTTCAGGAGTTATTTGAAGATAAGTTACTGAGTATAAATAATGCCTATGACAATCGACACTCAATGCCTTTAGTTTTAAATTTTGCTCTAATGCATATTATATGGAATCCTCATCATTCCTTTCTAAAAGAAAGTTTTCAAAATAGGAAGGAAGGAACTAACAGTTTAGGGAAATGTTGCTGAAGAGAAGCCTTATTATTTCTCAACCTGGATTATTATAGTATTTTATCCATTTGCCCTAGACCTTCATAGAAACTTTGCCTGAGCCTAGACTACAACATTTGGGCACATAATTATGGCTCTTAAAAATTGATGACTGTGGTTATCTTTTATTTATTCTAATGCATTCTTCTGATCTTCTCACCTGTGCCCAGGCAGAATGCAAATTATCACATAGGTTGACCTTTAGCATTCAGTTAATGTAAGAAACTCCTGCTCTAGTGGTTTGAAGTGTGGGGTCCAGTATACTTTTCTTGTTTCTTTGAGAATGTTTCTACCTTCTTAGACATTCTGGAATACTATTCTAGAAGGTAAATTCCAAGTGCAGTATTTTTTTTTCCCCCAGTTAGTTCATTATAGTTCTTACCAGTTGGATCAAACATCAGAAGAAAAAGCACAACCAGGAATTTTGGCTCTCAGTGAGCTGCAGGACTATTAATGCTTACCCCTTGGACTCTATACTAGGAAATTGCCTGAAATTTCTAAATTGGTATCCTTCCCTAAGAATATTTTTTTTTAATGTGTTGAAAATCTACTTTAAATGCATTTAATTTAGTCCAAGGTAGGGATGGGAAACAGCAAGTCTATTTCTATATGAGGATATATTATCCTACCCAATCTCTACCATTTCCTTAATTTCCATTTATTTGTAGCTATTTTAATAAAAGTTATTAGATTCTGAGAATTGCTGATTAGTTGTGAGAGGTCTATGCAAGACAGAAAAGCTCATTGAATGGCGTTCTCTTTTCTCTCTGATAGACTATACTAGCAAACTTCCTTTTCTTGATGGTGTTGAAATAATTTAGTAGCTCAGTAAGGTATGAGTTTCTTTCCAGGAGGGTGTGATGTCAGCTTTTTTTTAACTGCTTTTTTTTTGGTCTCAGAGGTGTCTTCTGAGATAGCCATTACCAAGTTACTTGTAGGGTTGTCGTTTTTTCACATGATGTAGCAGAAGCCATAACTCATAAGATTTAGGTATAATCTGGTTTTGAAAACGTGATTGAAACTGTTGTTTTTTAACTCGGCAGGCAGCCTAGGCCATGGCTGGAAAGAGAGGGTAAGTCCTTCCTTGCATGACCATGTGTGCAGGGTTCCTGACCACTGAATTCCTAATTTTCATATCTGAATTCACATGTGTGATTTCACGTCGATAACTTGTGTTTCTAAAATATCCTAACTAACTTGTTAATAAGGAAAGAAACCAGATTTGCTTAAATCTGTTCAAGGCTGACATTCTGAAATTTTATACTAGAAATAACATCCTTCAGCATTTGGAAAGGTTCTGATTATAATGACCAGCCTGAAATGGCTCTTTGGGAAAGAAATTTCCTTTTTAATGAAAACTGAAGATTGCATTTGACAATTTAAGCAGTTAAAAATACAGCTTTTAAAAGGCAGCTTAACATGTATTTAAGCAAACCTTTTTTGTTGTTGCTTTTGTTTTGTAGAAGGAAAAGAGGGGAATTGACTATATAAAAAAGTAAGAACTGTATATAACTTTAAGTGAGGCTGCTTAGATCTTGGAATGGATATCCTTTGAGTATACCTACCCCCACCATGGTTTAAAAAAAAAAAAAAAAGCCCGGTGTACATATTGAGAATGTCAGTCATGAGCTTAGTGTTTAAGTAATACCTCTCACTTGCAGTTGTGAGTCTGATTTGCATGATTAGTCTTGTGTATCTTGATATACAACTTTGCTTTTGCTGTGCCGATTCAAAACTATTTTGCTTAAAAACCTAAAGTTTTATGGACATCAGTTTTGTCTTGATTATTGAGTTTTGTATAGTATTTCTGGGACCAAAAAATAAATTGAAATCTTTTTTTTTATGTAGAACAGAGGTTTGAAGCTGGAAAGATAATGTTGATGGCAGATTTCTGTGCTTTTGTATATTAAACTCTTCAGGCTGCTGGTAAGGCAGTTTCTAGAGCACACTTACTTTTTTCCTCTTTTATGTTTCTTGACTAGTGTAGCATGTGGTATGTTTAAGTACTTCGTTCTCTGCTTCGTAATTCTAATATGAACACTATACTATAGGTAGACAGGTAAGCTAAGCTAAATTGTACATTTTAGTTACTTGGCCTAATCAAGCATAACCAAAGGGATGTTTTTTGTATTTGCCTCAAACTAAGCTTAAAAAGGGTGTATCAGCCACATTCCATGTCTTTTCCAAATACATAGAGTTGTGAAGCAAGTCCTTTGCCACCGCTAGAAAAATAGGGTGTTTATAGGTTGTCATTTAACCTTAGACTATTTGGAGAAACAATTCAGTCTCTCCTTTTTCAAATTGTTAAACATTTTGGCACAGTTTATCACTCCAGCTTGTTACTTTCTTGAGAAGAGTCCATTTTTGTTTTTGTTATAATGCTTACATTATAACATGTTTTGGTCATTGGAAACAAAACAGCTCGTAGCCCAGTGATGTAATACAGCAACAGTAACGCAATATAGTAGTCATTTTGCTTCAAGGAATTTAATTAGATAGCCAAATAACTGCCCTTTGTTGATTACCTTTGTTGGGCTTTTGTCTCGCTCTATATGGCCATTACTGCGAATGTCTGACCGTGAAGCACATAGAATGGAGCACTTGTTAACTTAATCTTCAGCCTAATGCACTGGCACTCATTGAAAAGTAGTGCTTGCTCTGTGGTTGAAGATCTTATGGTCTNAGGTGGGACACACTTACCATATCTTCATTGGAACTGAGCACTCAAATATTTTCAGCTCATAAGCAAGATAGCTCTTTACCTTCCTGATTACAACACTTTTGGCTCAAACTTCCTTTTTCTTCTGATAAATATTTCCCGGGTTCTTTCCATTTATCCCCCTTCACACCCTTCTCTATCCTTGTTAATTTATCACCCTGCCTGAAACAGTCTCAGGGGCTTAAGGGGTAGCTGAGGATGGCACTGTCACCTAGGTTTAAGTAGGAAATCCAGTACAGGGGTCCAACTGTCTCAAAGGTTGGTGTGGGTGCAAATCAAAGAAAAAAAGCACCTGACCCACCAACAGCTGGTTGAAATTCAGTTGAAAACCAGAGAGGCTCTGGCCCTGGTTGGGCTTCTTCAGAAAACAAAGAAGCCAGTCTACAGAAGCCCAGGGCTTTGACAGTGTCCCTTAAACTTAAGATCATGGGGTGGGAAACATGAAATGAACCAAAATGTCTCAGAATGAGCCCAGTTCCCCCTTTGGCTTAGTTCAGCAACCCAGTTATACCTAAAGTAGGAACTGCAGCTACAGAGGATGTTCTTGTGGGCATTGAACTCAAAGCCATTGACCTTGATGACCACGTCGCAGAGCTTGCCCTCTAGCCTAAGCTCGTTGAAGATCTCACAGGTCATCGCACTCATCTTCCTCTCCATGTGAGGCTGGTGGAACCGTGTGGAGGCCGCCGCGCTCTCCATCTCCATGGCACCCTGGGATCAGCGGAGAGGCTGCTCTCCTAGGGTGTCGGGGAGGATTGTGGGGGGCCCCTTTAGCCAGCTGCCGCTCCTTTTCCTTACTACATCTTTCATATAGGGCCCATGAGGCAGCCCAAGTTCCAGAATCCTGGGGCTGCAGTGAGGTCACTCAGGATTGTGTTCTCAGGTTCTGGAACTCTTTCCTGTCCTTGTCCTTCTTCCTTCTCCCCTCCCCCAAGGCACCACTCAGGTTGAAGACCACCCCACATCTTCCGCAACCAGAACAGGGCCCCATTACCACCACCATATCAGAGTTGTTTAACTCCCATGGCCTACTTCATGTATTCAGTTGGGCATCTCTGTAGCATCCATCTNTCAGGTTGAAGACCACCCCACACCTTCCGCAACCAGAACAGGGCCCCGTTACCACCACCATATCAGAGTTGTTTAACTCCCATGGCCTACTTCATGTATTCAGTTGGGCATCTCTGTAGCATCCATCTGCCTTCTTCTACGGCCCGGCACTTGACTCCCAGACAGAGTTCTGGGAAGCTAAGTCAGAGAAGGCAGAAGGAAGAAGTAAAGCTGATGAGCTTTCATTCTGGTCCACCTGTCCAGGGCCTTCCTGCCCTCTGGACAAGAGTCACCCATCTTCTGTGATGAGTCACCCATCTTCTCAGAGAAGGAAGCACCTTCTGGCTGTTCAACAGAACTCACTTATGTCTCCTTCACATCCCTTCCCTTCCTGCAGCCTTGTGATCATGCAAACTGTAAGCCTGGAAATGACCACGCTGGTCAGGGTTTTTGCTCTACAAGGAATGGCACCCACGTACCCTCCACCTCTTGGGACCCTCCCAGTCCTCAACACGAGCCTCTCAAGCAGGGTCTGCACGCACAGCGCCGCGCGGCCGCCTGCCTCTCCTGACCCTGCACCGAGCCCTCCACCCCAGGGCTCGCAGCCTGCACCCCAACCCGGCCCCGGATCCGCCCTCCGCCCCCGGATCCGCCCCGGTCTGAAGCGGCGCCTGCGCAGTGAAGCCGTGGGGGGCGGTCGTTGTGTCCACGCCGCCGACCGGCCCGCGAGCGCAATGGCGGAGGAGGTGAGGTGGGAGGAGGAGACCGGCGTGGGACTGGCACCGAACCCTCGGGCGCTCCGAGCAGGCAGTCTGGGCCCCGCCGCGCCAGTGCGGTCCCTAGACGCCCAGGCCTTGCCAGAGCCCCCACTCGCCCCCTGCGCCCCCGGCCAGGCTTCGCGGGGCTCCCCTTGGGCCCTGCGCGGTCCTGGAATCAGCAGTTCTCTCGGGTCTCGGGACAGGTGAGCACCCTGATGAAGGCCACGGTCCTGATGCGGCAGCCCGGACGGGTGCAGGAGATCGTGGGCGCCCTCCGCAAGGGCGGAGGAGACTGCTTACAGGTATCGCTGGGGGCAAGGTCGGGGCGGCTGGGTGGGAGGCGGGTGGCTGGTGAGGTGGCCTGCCCTGGGCGCCTTACCACGTTGCTGCAGACACGTGCATGCAAGCCTTCAGCCTTTAGAAATAGTCTCGGACTTGAGGGCAAGCCTGTTTCGCCTTGGAGGAGAGCCCACCTGCCCGAAAACCTAGATTTCAATATTCTCAAATTTCTTTAGACAGAAAGCACCCCACCCCAGGCCTCCGGGTCTTGTTGTCCTCGGTTGATGGGCTTCCCAGGAAGGTGCAGATGTGGTGATGAGCCAGAAGGAGGAGGCATCTTAAGAGAAGCCAGGGCATTGAAATGGGTTCTATTGAAAGGGTAGAAGAGGTCCTGATTCTGCAGTCCCCATCCCCACCCTCCATGAAACTGGGTCTTCTCAGGGTTGACACAGGTACTAANCAGGGCATTGGAATGGGTGCTATTGAAAGGGTAGAAGAGGTCCTGATTCTGCAGTCCCCATCCCCACCCTCCATGAAACTGGGTCTTCTCAGGGTTGACACAGGTACTAACTAGAATTAGTTCTTCCTTCCCTCTCCAGTCATTTCTAACTGCCCCGGGGCTCTGCCCGCTGTGCCTACAGGCTGGGCATAGAGCTGATTGGCTTTTCGTTTTCATATTGATGCAGGGCTACACCGGAAGGTGCCTGTCTAGGCATCATCTCTCCTTTGCATTTCAGGTCATTTCTGATTTTGACATGACCTTGAGCAGGTTTGCATATAATGGAAAGCGATGTCCTTCTTCTTACAGTAAGTCACATACACAAGCTTGCTTTATTGGACTTGACAGGATGATGGCTTCTATGGGACAAGTAAAAGGAATTCTGTTTTTGCAGACATTCTGGATAACAGCAAGATTATCAGTGAGGAGTGCCGGGAAGAGGTGGGTTACTCCCTTCTTTGCTCAGAAACAGCTGGCATATACGATGTCCAGTGGTTCTTGGTTAGGACCAAAGATTCCAGGGTTGAGCCCGTAGAAGGTTAATTTTTTAAAAAAAATTGTTGCTATGCTCAGGTGAACTTAGTCTGTGTGTGTGTGTGTGTGTGTGTGTGTGTGTGTGTGGCTTGTGGAATCGTAGGGGTCCCTGACCAGGGATTGAACAGGGCCCTTGGCAATGAAAGGGAGGGGTCCTAACCACTGGGCCACCGGGGAATTCCCAGATGGTCTTAGTCTTATACACTGAGACAGCTTTTCCTTATTGGCCAGACATGTGATAATAGATGGTTGGAATATGCTTACTGCTAGCTATAGAATTTACAGGAGATGTTTATTGCCTCCATTTAACAGATGGGGAAACAGAGACTTGGAGAGGTTTGAACAACTTAACCCAAGGTCACATAGCAAGATGCAGAGCTTGGTTTTCCCATAGATCTGATTCTGTTCCCAAACTCTTTTTAACTGTATTATGCTGTTTCCTTGATAGTATAAATTTTCTTGGTGTGTTAGCAGTTACCAAGAAAGACTTCTGAATTAATGTCTATGTATGAAACTCCTCATTTTCATAAGATGCATACAGGTAATATAAGGTGATCCCTGTAGCCTTGGAGTTCATTTTACTTTGTTCCACATTCTTCCCATCAATGTCCTCTTTGCCGTAGCAGAGCTGTGCTAACTGCTCATTTCTCTGCTGAGCTCGTTCTTCTAAGTAACTGTATCATTTAGTTCCACTTGATTATGAAGTTCACCCAGTTGTGTACAAAGCAGTTTGTTGGCCGGCCATGGTTGGTCAGCCCTTCCAGTACTCTGTATGATTACTGGTTATTAGGATGGGCAGTGAATTATAGATAGCCTTTCTATTTCTACACCTGTGTCTCTGGAGATGGCATTTGTAGCTTAAGGTAGAATCTGGCTCTACCACTGATCACCTTTGGGAAGTCACTCTTTTTGGTCCCTCACATCCCCCATCATAGCAACTTCCAGAGAGCTTCATTCACAAATAAAACAAATGGTTTGGGTGCCCTCTCTAGGATAAAGAAGCTAGAGAAAACTAGGATTTCTGGTGTTGATGTTTTTCTGAAGAAATTCATAAAGCAAAATTTATGTAAAGAAATATTTTTATCTTTAAAAATTTATATTCTGTTGAATTCTGTTTTACTTTCAGAAGAATGTTCTTGCATTCAAATAATTAAGAATCTTTAATACATTTTAGGGGCTTCCTGTCTTTGAATTTAACCCTCTTTTGGACTGATGGTCAGGGACTCCACTTGATCTCATAATATTCTGAGACCGTGCACGTATTAAAATTCTTCGCTCTGTCTATTCCAATTTTTTCTGGGCACTGTTACTGACTGAACCATGTGACACATGATCCCTGAAGCAGCCTCCCTGGAGTCTGGAGGGGTCCAGGCACATGGAAGGTGACCTTAGCCAGAGGAGGCACATGGAGATGCTCCCGGTGAGGTTGCCCACCTGATGTTGGCAGGGCAGTGGTTAAACCTGAACATGCTACAGTATTCTATTCGTGTTTTTTACCAGATCTATCTAAATTGCCCTGCTTTTAAGATTTAGGTGCAACTCATAGCACTTAAATCTTTAAAAGTAGGGCAGTTGGGCTTCCCTAGTGGCTCAGACAGTTAAGAATCTGCCTGCAATGCGGGAGACCCGAGTTTGACCCCTGGGTCGGGAAGATGACCCTGGAGAAGGGAATGGCTACCCACTCCAGCATTCTTGCCTGCAGAGTTCCGTAGACAGAGGAGCCTGGCAGGCTACAGTCCATGGAGTTACCAATAGTTGGACACAACTGAGCAACTAACACTATGACTACTACTAAGCTTGCAAAAGCATCTTTGTGAAAACAGTAGTTTGATGTGTTTGTTTTCTTTCTTTTTCTGACATAGCATTAAAATGAGTCCCAAATCGCTAAAATGAAATGTGTTTTTATCCATGTGCTTCCCTGCCCCTAAGTTATCTTGCCTACTACCTGAGAAAGCATATCATGTTTTAGGAAATACAGCATTAACTCAGTTCTTACTGATTAAGTGCTGATGCCTGAGCTAATTTATAACAACAACAAGGGCAACAAAATTCTAGATGTTACCTCGTTACAACATCTCTTTGTGTTGTTGATGCCTAGACCTCACTCTGTGGGGCGGGGGTGGGGGTGGGGGCTGGAATGCAGAAGGATGGCCAGCTCTGAAGCTCTTGTGACTCCCTTATATGAATTGCATCTTCTAGGTGACTGGTGACTTTTTTTTCTCATGTGGGACTGTAGGACTCTGCTGGGGAAGACTTGATGTAGACTGGTGACTTTTCTCTTCATTTTGGATATCACAGCTCAAAGCGCTTCTTCACCATTATTACCCAATTGAGATTGACCCACACCGGACCATCAAAGAGAAGTTACCCCACATGGTAGAATGGTAAGTGCCAGTAGTGGTGAATGATGGCCTGGTCTGGCTTTCAAATCAGATGCAGGCTCCCTTACTTTATTGAATGCTCAGCTGAATGCCACACTCCCAGCTATTAGAACAGATTGTCGAGACACAGACAGGTCACTCATGGCTGCTGCTGGCTGAAGTAGGGGGCTCACTGAGAGTCCTTGGAGTAAACTAGAAGCCCCTTAGTTTGAGGGAATCAGTGCTTTGGGGCAATAACCCACCTCAGAAAAACCAGTGTCACTGGACAGAGCCCCAAAGAAAGGGTTCAGAAGAACTTTGGCATCAGTAGCAACTCACTCAGCTGTGGTCTGCGGTGTTGCTGTCTCACCCCCCTCCTTTAGGGACAGCCAGGGTCCTGCAGGAAGTGGCTCCAAGGAAAACGATGAGGCCCCCACTGCCAGTACTTCCAGAGGGGATTCATGCCTGCGATGGGAAAGGGTATTTTATTTAGTGGTTTGAGTTTAGGGTTTTGTGGGGTGTCTTTCTCCAGGTGGACCAAAGCACATGACCTCCTGTGTCAACAGAAGATTCAGAAGTTTCAGATAGCCCAGGTGGTAAGAGAGTCCAGCGCAATGCTCAGGTGAGCTGCCTGCTCCGGAAAATGCTTCTGCCAGACTGGAATGGGTTTGCTCACAAAGAGAGGCTGGAAGAGAGTTGAAGAGGAGTTAGTTGCTCTAAGAGTCAGAAGGGACCTAGGACGATGAGTAGCTGCAAGAGGAGAAGGTCTTGCTTTTCCTCTCTGGACTCAGCCAGATAATTTTCTGTCCTTGGGTATGTCCAAGGACACACTGCTGGTAATGGATGTGGTGAAGATGCTCCATCTTCTAGAACAAACAGTGTCTCGGTAATTTTTCCCAGTGGTTAAAAAGACTTATGGGATCCCCGTGGTAACTGGTGTTCTTTATCCAGACATGGGAGTTGGCCGGCCTGGGACCCTTGATCATCAGTGGCCTTCAGAGCTCAGCTCTCTCTGCTGGAGCGTTCTTTACCAGAGGAGGGATGGGGGCACGTATAGGAAAGAGTCAGCACGGGTGCCTTCCCTCAAGGATTGTGCACGGGTGGGTTGGGGGTGCACTCCACTGAAGCCACCCTGGGAGAGCCACCTGGTTGTATTTTGCTCAGGCAAAATCATCTAGAAACAAACAAATGTATTTATATGATTTATGTGAAGTTCAGGGACACAAAAAGCAAATCAATGGTGATGTGAAGTCAAAATGGGGGCGGTGGCATCAATTGGGTAGGTATCACACACATGTACACATGTTGTAAATATTAATTGAGCTGAACACTTAATGATTAGTGCACTTTAATGATTTATTCTATGTATGTTATACCTCAATCCTCAATTTAAAATGTTTTAGAGGGACTTAACTGGTAGTCCAGTGGAGAAGACTCCAAGCCCTCCATGCAGGAACACAGGTTCAGTCCCTGGTCAGAGAATTAAGATCTCATGTAATGTACAGAGCAGTACAGCCCAAGGGGCGGGGGGGAAGTTTAAAGAAAAATTTTAAAGATGTAACCCAAATAGAAAATAAAGGGCAGTAGCATGGGCAGTGCACTTTCAGAACCATTCATCTGGTTTCAGGGATGGATACAAGACATTCTTCAACACCCTCTCGCAGAACAACATTCCCCTTTTCATCTTTTCTGCGGGCATTGGGGATGTCCTGGAAGAGATGATCCGGCAGAGGAAAGTGTTCCACCCCAACATCCACATCGTGTCTAACTACATGGAGTTTGATGAAGATGTGAGCTGCATCTCATTAGCGCTGGGGTTGGAAGAAAGATGGGGACTGCCAGCCCGTGTGCTTCACCCTGAATGTTAACTGGGATGGGGGGCAGGAGGAGGGAGGGGAAGGCATGCTGGCTTCGTTGCCCTTGGCAGCTATTTATTTATTAACGCGGCTAAAGACAGTTGCTTTTGAAAGACCCATTCTTGGGTGTCTGGCTGACAGTGGTCTCTCTGCTGGGGAGGACCTAGTTTAGGGCTCAGCCAGGCCCTCTGTCACTGTCATGGGTCATGTGCCAACTAGGTACTCAGGGGCTTAGACTTGGACTTGTTTTGCTTGAGCCGGAGGTGGGCTACACTGACTCACCCATGTTCTGACTTCATCCGCTTAAGACCAAGGCTGGAATGTTCGTCCCTTTGACTTGTGGTTAGGGTATTGCCCACAGCTGAGGTTAACACACATGTAGCCGGGGCAATGCTTGTATCCCAGCTTCTTGCTTCCCCCAGAGCAGGTGATCTACAATATTTGATGGCCTCTGTTAGTTTAAACCAGGGGCTGGAAACATTTTTTTGGAATTCCCTGGTTGTCCTGTGGTTAAGAACCAGTGCTTCCACTTCTGAGGCCTGGATTCAGTCACCTGTTGGGGAACTAAGATCTCCTAAGCTATGTGGCATGGCCAGAAAGAACCCAACCAAACCAAAAAACCTTTTCCTATAAAAGAACAGATCATAAATATTTCACTAGGATCATTCGCAACTATTCTGTCACACAAAAAAGCAGCCATTGAGAAGACATAAACAAATGGGCCTATAAATTAAGTTCCTGTAGAACTTGGAGAAGGAAATGGCAACCTACTCCAACGTTCTTGCCTAGAGAATTCCATGGACAGAGGAGCCTGGCGGGCTGTAGTCCGTGGGGTCACACAGAATCAGATGCGACTGAACAACTAACACACACAGAACTTAATTTACAAAAATAGTCCAAATCTGGCCCACGAGCCCTAGCTTGCTGACCCCTAGTTTGGACTGCAGTGAAGTGTTGGCATTATCTGTGGCTTTCAGGATTCTGCTTCTTCCGTGGCCGACTGGAAAACTGGCCCTCGATGGGTCCCTGTAGCCCTTGTGTCTGTCTCTCATCTTAACTACTTAGGGCTTCCTAAAGGGATTCAAGGGCCAGCTCATCCACACCTACAACAAGAACAGCTCTGTGTGCGAGAACTCCGATTACTTCCAGCAGCTTCAGGGCAAAACCAACATCCTCCTGCTGGGAGACTCCATGGGGGACCTCACTATGGCTGATGGGGTTCCTGGTGTGGAGAACATTCTCAAGATTGGCTTCCTAAATGACAAGGTAGGTATGAGACCTTGGCTCTTCATGGCTGGCTCCTTCATTCCTGGTATGGGATACATGCTGTGTGAAGTATTAGAGGCATAGAGGTCAGACACAAGCCATAGTCTCCTAGGAAACAAGAGGTACCCAGTGGTCAGAGTGATCTGGAGGTCAGAGCACATCATCAGAGCTCACGCTTACTGAGTGCTCACTTTGTGCCAGGAACATAAGACCAGCTAATCTGTATGGTCATTGGTCATACTTTGAGGAGAAGTGACTGTTTTACCTTTTTACAAGTGTGGAAACTAAGGTAGGGGGATTAAGGAACTTGCCCAAGGTGACGTAGTTTAGAAAGTGGTTGGGCTGATCACCAGTCCTCCTAAATCTTACCTATAAGGGCATGATTGAGGTGAGGGATGTTGGTATTCAAGATATGGGTTTATAATTAGAAAAGGGAAACGTAGAAACAGACAAGAGGTTAATGGATGAAACCAGGGTCGTAGAGGGCCACAGTATGGCAT
>SJYW01021250.1:54779-65456 GCA_006410735.1 Raphicerus campestris | reverse complement strand
TTTGTCTTTTTATCCTTGTGACCTTCCTTTTGACTCTGACCCAGGGGTTAACTGTGACAGCCTGCACCCACGGCCATGTGTGTCTCCAAAGGACAGGGCCTGGTAACCCTGAACTCCTTTTGGGGAGTCAGGGCTTGAAGGCCCTCCTCCCCTGCCCCTGGTGCACAGCAGCGGTTTGGGCAGAGGGCAGGGCGCTGGGGGACTCTTGCTCTCTGCTCCCCGGGCAGGTGGAGGAGCGGCGGGAGCGCTACATGGACTCATATGACATCGTGCTGGAGAGGGACGAGACGCTGGACGTGGTCAATGGGCTGCTGCAGCACATCCTGCAGCAGGGTGACTGGACAGAGATGCAGGGCTCCTGAGCGCAGGCGGGGCCTGCCGGCTGCTATGAGGAGGGGCCTTCCCGGAAGGCCGCTCTGCTCTGAGCTCTGCTCCTCCTGTGCGTGCGGAGTCCTCCAGAGAACATTCCGGGCTGCCAGTGGCCGGGAGCTGCTGGCTCACACCCCTCCCTTCTCCTCTCCCCTGCTCCTTGGCTTTGTGTTCTCCAGTGGCTCGAGGGAGCCCTGCCAGAAGGGAGGACAGTGAAAGCTATTCCAGGCGAACTGCGGACCTACGCAGTGTTAGCACTTTAGGAATCAGCTGGTCCAGGGAATCTTTTTTTCCAGAATTTTTTAACATGGGAAGCTGTTCGTCAAACAAGTCAAAGTCTAATATGTGAAACAGATCAAAAATAAAAAAAGAAAAAACAGCTGATCTGATTTGGGGGTCTGGGGTGGAGCAGAGCCTGTACCTCTTGGCTCCAAGATGCTGGAATCTCCAGGACCATGGAAACCAGTTTGAAAACCACTGAATTCGCCCAGGAGACCCTTTGAGCACAGTTAGCACAGCCAGGTGTGTCTGTGAGGGCTGGGAGAGGGGCGCAGGCAGGGTTGGGAGGGTATGTTTCTGACCTAAAATGGTTTGACTTGATTCTCATGCAGCAGTTAAACTTGAGATTCTGTGGGGTCAGCTGCATCTGGTGGGCACTGCAGAGCCCCATCTTTATGGATTTCCTAAAGTGATTCATGTGAGTGTGGGTTTTCCCTGGTTCCCCTGGCTCCTGTCCCTCCTCCCCTGGGGCCACTGAAACAGATGACTTCCAGGGAGTTGAGTCTGGGGACCTGACAGTGCTCTGGACAGAGTCAACTTCATTCCCTCACCCGCCTGCCCAGCTGTTGGAAAGTGGTGTTTATCTGCTGCTCTTAAAGGAAAGTACTGGGAGTGTTGACTGAGAGCTGGCTGCATGCTCCCAGAAGCCACAGGTGCTGTTTCATCCTCACGGTGACCCTGCAGGAGTGCAGGTCCACTTAGGAAGGGCCAGTCCTTTGCCCAAAGGCTAGAGCCAGGAGCTCGAGCCGGGCTTGTAGCATTTCTGACAGAGCCTGCCTTTGCTCGTGCATCACGCGCCCTCCACGCCGGCTTAGGCTGTCCTGTCAGGCTTGGGAGAGGATGGTTACCCTAAGGCTGGGTCTGTCAACCCTGAAGTGCTATCTGGATGCTCTGGGACCAGGGGATATCAGTCACTGCAGCGTGAGGAGCAGCTTCTCTCTCTCGGAGGGTCTTGGGTGAGAACTCAGTGCTCGTGGTTTTTGTGGGGGCAGTTCAGGATGTGAGTCCAGGCAGGGCATTTTCTCTCCTGTGCACCTCACCCCATCCTTAGATGGCTAGGGTCATCTCTCTTACTGGCCAGAGTCCAGCCGAGCAGATGAGGACAGATGGCCTGACTGATGGCTGAAGTGACTCCTTCCTAAACATGAGAGGTTTTGTCCAGTGCTAAGACTCTGCGTCCCTGGTGCAGGCAGCCTAGGTTCAATCCCTGGGCAGGGAACTAGGTCCCACCACACTCTGCAACTAAGAGTTCACATGCTGCAGTTAAGACCCACACCAGCCCCCCCCCCCAAAAAAAAAAACACCAAAACACATGAGGTTTGAATTCTTACCATTCTGATGAGAGGAAGAAGCATCAGGCAGGTGGGAACAGCTGGCAGCCAGGAGGAGGGAAAGGTGGGAGTATTGTATGAGAACTGATCTATATGAAAGGAGAATCAATCGCTGAGCTTTGTATGTCGTGTTTGACTTCAGGGACCTTGTTTTTCATTGAGTTGGGGCAGTGAGGAGACGAGGATCCTAACCCACAGGCTCCTCTCCTCTCTGGACACTTACCCCTCATGGTGAGGGCCCCAGCTGAGCCTAAAAGAGGCAGGAGGCACAGACCCGGGGACAGCATCTTGAACTGAAGGGCCATGGAGGCAGCCTGCTCAGCTCCCCTTCCTCTAGACACATGGGTCGAAGGGCCCCTCCCCGAGAAAGAGCACATGCCAAGACCTCTGGTTTAGTGTTTTATTTGGCACAAAGAAGGGGGGCCTGAAACCAGTTTAGTCTTTGGAGTGTGCAGAGCTTTGCCCACCCCTGTCACCCCTCAGTCCCCAGTGAGCCCCTCTTCCAACTTTCAGCCCTAAACCAAGGGTTCTGTAGCTCTCAGATCCATCCAAGTAGGTTTCCTCATCCTCACCCTTCATTTTCTTCTTGGCCCTTGGTCCCTGGAAAAGGCAACCTTTAGGGATGAAAGGTGACACAAAGCCCAGCTCTGATGTATATAGCACCCTGGGAGCACTTCGGCCACCACCACACGGTGAAGGGGGATGGGACAGGTGAAGGTGAGGTAGGGTTGCCCCCCTGGAACCACCCCCTTTCCCTAGGAACCAGCCAGAGCTGAGGGAGGAAAGCTGGGGGGTCATGTTCTTGGGGAGCTGCCAGGACAGAGGATGCAGGCTGCAGGCGGGGGCTGAAGATGGTGAGGGTAAATGCAGGTAAAGGGGAAGTTGGGGGAAATGAATGAGTTTGGTCTTGCTCAGTGGTGACATGGAGGGGAGGTCTGAGTGAGGGGCAGCCAACCCCCACAGTGTACCATTCCTCTGGGTGGCTTTGTAATTTCAGAACTTTTAAGGAAGGGGTTGGGGTTGGGAGAGAAAAACCGAATAGAGGTCTGTGCTGTGGATTTTACTCTCAGGCGGTGGGAAGACCAGAGTTGTCCCCTCTGACCACTCTCTAGATGCTTCCAGACCTCATCCTGGCAGAGGGGAGGGTGACTGTTGGGAAGCCAGCCCCACTGCCCACTGTCGCCTTCGATGTGAGCCTTTGCATCCAGGCCCAAGCCTCTGCCCTTCAGAGTTCCTCATGGACCCGCTCCTGGTCTTCGTCCGATTTCAGCCTGAGCTCCTCAGCGGTGATCTTGCCATCCTGGTTGCGATCCTGATTCTGGAACATGTCTCCTATGGTTTTCTCAGGATCCTGGCCAGGCAGGAGGCGGCCTTTGCCCTCACTGACTTGAGCCTTGATGAAGGTGGAGAACTGCGGAGAGGGGAGAGCCAAGGGGAGGGGGAGAGAGCGTCTTGCCTGAACAGCTAGGCTGGCCTTGGGATGTGCTCCCAGGAGGACTGAGAGGAGCTGATGCTTCGTCCTGGGGGGAAGGCATGGGTGGTGGCTGGGGACGAAGGGTGTGCTCAGGGTCAGGTAGCCAGAGGAAAAGGCAGGGACAAGGGGCTTAAGGCACAGTGAGCTGGTAGGGCCAGGGATGCAGTGGGCACATGCTGTGTTCTCGTTAGACACCACTGTCCTGGGGGCTCCTGCTGGGTGACAGGGTGCAATTATGAGAAGGCAAGAACTTATCACCCACCTCCTCCGCGGGGACCTCACCATCCTTGTTAAGGTCCATGTGTTCAAACAGGTTGGCAGGAGGGTCTTCGTGCCACACAAACAGGTAGCCTGTGGGCAGCCCATCCTCCCGGGACACCAGCTCCACCTCAAACAGCAGCACAGCACTGCCAGGGACCCCCCGGGCTGCAGGAGTGGGGAGCAGAGAAGGGGAGGGTCCAGGCCCCGCTTCACAGCCTGCCCAGTGCGCACCCGGCCCACAGGCCTCAGCTGCCCGCTGGGGTTGCTGCAGAGTGGGGCAGGGCATGTTTACAGAACCACCCTACAGAACGACCCAGAAGGCTCCCCTCACCCCTCCCACCAGCTAGCAAGGCCCCAGGCGGGCAGGGGCAGAGGGGAGGAGAGTTCAGGCCAGTCTCAACCCCTCACCTCCGCTCTCTCCATGTGCCAGGTGTGGGGGGACCACGAGCTGCCGCCTCTCTCCCACGCACATGCCCTGCAGGCCCGTGTCCAGGCCTTCGATCACTTTGTGGGCCCCCAGAGTCGCCTCCTGAGGGGCCCCGTAGTCATGGCTAGTGGGGAGAGATTCCCAGGTCAGCACTTGCCCTGGTCCCTGGCAGGCCCAGCTCCTGAGTCATTCCTGGGGCCGCACCACAGGGCAGGGTGCTGGGACCTAGTGAGCAGAGGTAGGAGCGGTCCCCTTCTCGGCTGGGCCCTGACCCGCAGTGTGGCCCCTGCTCCAGCTGCCCTTCGCAGAGCGGGACCAGCCACTCCCCCTACCAACTACTTCACTCTCCCTTTGCCTCTGGAGGTAAGAATTTCAGCCTCAGTGGGAACTTAGTGGGTGCTCCTAGGAACTTAGGTGCTCCCCCCCACCAGGCCTGGCCCATGCCCACCCACCTGCCCAGCCCTGGCCCTGCCCTGGACCCACGAGGAGAAGAGCCTGGTGCCATCCAGCAGAGAGCAGTTGTAGTGATAGCGAACAAAGTCCCCGAGCTTGGCAGTCTCGTTGCAGGTCTCCAGGGGCCGGGAGAGCGTCTTGATTTCCACTGGATCTGCAGGATTGTGGAAGTCGATCACATGGACGTCAAAGATCAGCACAGCAGAGCCAGGGATCTTGTCTCCTGGGGGCAGGATGAAGGCGTGGATCAGTTGGGGTCACGGAGGGGCTCCTCCAGGTTTCTGTGGAGGCCCCTAGACTTCCCTGTCCTGGGATTCTAAGCAAGGATGGGATGGGATGTTTGCCCACATGGTCAACTTTCATCATATACACTGTAGGGGTGAGGACACACACAGGGTAGGAGAGGGGAGGGGCATGCCAATTAGCCCTTTATAGGTATATCTTGCAACCTCCCAGTGACTGTACTGATCAATGTGATTAGTTCCATTTTACAAGTGAGCACAGTAAGGTATCCAGCAAAGCTGGGACTCTGATCCAGGTCTGTTTCCTTCCTAGGGCTGTACCACCCTCCTTCCCCAAGCTCAGAAGCGGGCTGCCCTTTTCTAGTGTAGAAGGGCAGAAGCAGGGGACTGCCCCTGGAGGAAAGGATAAAGTCCTTGCGGCAAGAGTTGGGTGAGAAACCAGTTTTTGTGATGAGAGGGGCAGAGCAGTGGCTGACCCCTACCCCTGTTAGGGGTAGGTCAGGAGGAGCTGAGGTGTTGACTTGGGGAACTGGGAGCAAGCCTACCAGTTCCGTTCTCCCCGTAGGCAAGGTGGGGGGGGATGGTGATCCTCCGGCGCTCCCCCATGCATGAGCCTTGAAGGCCTTGGTCCATCCCGGGGATGATGTAGCCCTGCCCCACATAGGTATTGTAGGTGTGGTTTCGCGAGTAGCTGCAATACAAGGCAGGGTGGGGGCCCAGCAAGGGGGTCACAGGGGCCCTGCCCTGCCAGGCAGCTCCGAGCTGCCTCAGCCCCCACCATCCCCCTGCCCTCCCTGGACCTGGAATCAAAGAGAGTGCCATCCATTAGGGACCCGTTGTAGTGGTAACGCATGAAGTCCCCAGCCACAGCTCTCCGGACGCAGCCAGGCGGCAGCTCAAGTGTCTCCAGCTGGACAGTGTCCTTTGGGTTGTGGACGTCAATCAGTAGGACATGGAAGACGAGTGAGGCGTGCGAGGGGATCACAGTCCCTGGGGAAGGGATAGGCTTGAACCATACAAGTGGAGAACAGAACGGGGCTTCTTGACTCAGGAAGGCCTATGTGAGCACCACCCAAAAAGGTGCCAACCCTGCTTTCCAGAGCCCTTCCTGCCTCTTCTTATGCTTCGTCCCCTGTGAGGCCAGAGCTGGGTTTTCCCCAAGGCCACCACCAGCCCATATGAGCCTTTGTGTAAAGCAGAATAAAGCAGAGTATGGGGACTTCCCTGGTGGTCCAGTTAAGAATCCGGCCACCAGTGCAGGTGACAGGTTTGATCCTTGGTCCGGGAAGATTGCATGTGCTGTGAGGCAACTAAGTCCGTGCTCCACAACTACCGAGCCCACCTGAGGCAACTAGAGAAAGACTGTGAACAGCAAGAAAGACCCAGCACAGCCATAAATAACTAAATTTTTAAAAGAATAAAGTACTTCTCTTTTTTGCGGGAGGGGGTTATGCTTCATGGCTTGCAAGATCTTAGTTCCTCCATCAGGGGTTCAACTCGGATCCCAGTAGTGAAAGAGCCACTGGACCAGCAGGGAATTCTGATGCACCCCTTCTTAATGAGGCGATGGTCACCCAGGGCTAGATTTCATCCCAGTTTGCCTCTTTGGCTGGGTGTCCTTGTGCAGTATTCAACCTGGACAACTGTACATGGCAGCCCGCTTATAGAGAATCCCAGAGTCCCTGCCTGTCCTCACCATAGCCTTTCTCGCCATAGGCCAGGAATGGAGGGATGATGATCTTCCTTCTCTCTCCAGGACACATGCCCAGCAGCCCCTGGTCCATGCCCTTGATCAGCCAGCCAGAGCCCACGTAGGTGTCATAAGTCCCACCCCTACTGTAGCTGCAGAGAAGGAGGTAGAGGTGAGGCTGCTATTGGTGGGAGAGGCAGGATGGCCCCCGCCTCCCCACTGCATACCAGTCCCCTGGATCCCAGGGCTGCTTCCAGCCCTCACCTGGTGTCGAAGGCAGTGCCATCCAGCAGCGTGCCGTTGTAGTGGTAGCGCACAAAGTCACTGTCCTGGACCATCCGGGGGCAGTGGGGTGGGCGCAGCAAGGTGCTCACCTGCACGGTGTCCTCCTTGTTCCACACATCCAGCAGGACCACGTCAAAGTAGAGGGTGGCATCGGGGGGGATGAGCCCCGCTGTGAGGGCGAAGCAGCCCCCAGAGTATGGGGTGGAATGGGGGTCTCAGCATCCAGCCTGGCCTTGCCCTCCCCCACCCACAGTTTCCTTCTGAGTCAAGCGAGGATCCTCCTGGGCCTGTCGCTGTCCTTCCTCCCACCCCAGGGGCAGGAGACCCAAACCTGAGTCCCAGGCTTGTTGCTATTCAGTCTGTGCATGCAATGTGACCTTGGAAGGTCACTCTCCCTCTCTGAGCTTCTGTTTTCTGGCCCTGGGGTCCCTGCTTCTGCCTCCTGATCACCTCCATTCCCAGGCCCGGGCCCCAGCCCTCCTCACCCACGCCGATGCTGCCGTAGCCCAGGTGCGGAGGCACAATGAGGCGGCGGCGTTCATTGACACACATGCCCATGAGGCCTCGGTCCATACCAGTGATGAGGCGCCCCACGCCCACCACGATGGCCACCAAGGTGTGGCGGTCATAGCTGGGGAGGGAAGGGGACAGACGCAATGCAGTGACCTCTGCTCATGATCACATACATGCCCGGGAGACACACACACACACAGTCCCCCTCCCTACACACACGTGTCAATCCACAGACTCCTTGTCTCCTCTTCAAGCCTCCCCCAGGCGGGCTGTGACTCCCACCTCAAGGGGGTTGTCTGTGACAAAAGGAGGTCCCCGAGGAGGCCAGAGTGGGAAGTACAGACACAGGGGTCGGGGGGTGGCAGAGCAGGGGATTGGGGTTGGGGCGACCAGTTATCCAGCAGGAAGAAATGCTAAAGCTTGGCTTTTGTTGTTGTTGTTGGTTGCACCATGGGGCATGGGGGCATGGAGGGATCCTAGTTCCCAGGCCAGGGATCAAACCCTTGCCCCCTGCATTGGGAGCTTGCAGTCTTAACCATAAGACAGACAGGAAAGTCTCGAAATGCTTAGCATTCTGCATTCATTATGTTATTTAATCCTGTCCCCTAAGAAGTGAGCATTATTATTATTTCTGGCAGCACCACATGCTTTGTGGGTTCTTAGTGTTCCCCAACAAGGAACTGAACCCTGGCCACGGCAGTGGGGAATTTCCAAAATGGGCTTTATTGATTTCATCTTTCTTAGGAGAAAAATTGAGACTTGAGAGACCAAGTGACTTGCCCAAGGCCACACAGATAATGTGTGGTCTGTTGAACTCCACAGCCCACATGTGGGCTACCAAACCATCAGTTCACGGAGGAAAGGAAGGGGAAGCAGAGCTGGCCAGGGATAGGAACTGGTTTTCTTCAATTTTGAAAAGGCCTATTCTAAAATTGCCACAGCTTTTGTGTTTGGTTACAGTTTTAACTTACAAGTTTTCCAAAATTAAGGAAGGATGAGANAAGCAGAGCTGGCCAGGAATAGGAACTGGTTTTCTTCAATTTTGAAAAGGCCTATTCTAAAATTGCCACAGCTTTTGTGTTTGGTTACAGTTTTAACTTACAAGTTTTCCAAAATTAAGGAAGGATGAGACATTGGCATTTTGATGGAAGGGGTCATGAGTGGTGAAAGTCTTCTAAACTCAGCACTTCGTGAACTGGGCCCAGCAGAGTCCCCAGCAGGGAGGTCAGTCCCCAACTCCGAACCCCTCTTCCACTCTGTGGCCACGGGCTCAGAACTGTACTCCTGGCTACTCCCCAGGCCGCATTTTGCCCACTGAGATGGTTGCATATCTGGCCTGCTCACTTCACAGAGCCCTTATGAGAGCTCGAGCATGGCAATAAGTTTCTACCAGTTAAACCAGAGTTCTCCCCAGAGTCAAAGCTAAGGTGTGCTGAAGCTGTTGCAGACCATCAGGTCCTGTGTGAAGTTCACTTTCATTTATCATCTTGAGTTCTAACAGCAGCCTTAGGAAGTAGGGACTCATTTTTTCAGAATGCTTTTTGATCTCCATTTTCCAGAGGAGGGAAGTAAAGCTTAAAGAGGCAAACCTCCTTGTCCATGATTACAGTCTGGGTTTGAACCCAAAGTCTTGGTCTCAGGAGTTCGTGTTCTGCCTGGCTCCAAAGCCATGGCCCTTTAAAAAAAATTATTAATTATAATTTGGCTACACTGGGTCTTAGGTGCAGCATGCAGGCTGTGGCATGTAAACACTCAGTTGCACTGGGTGGGATCTAATTCCCTGGCCAGGGATAGAACCTGGGCCCCCAGCATTGGGAGCATGGAGTCTTAGCCACTGGACCACGAGGGAAGTTCCCATGGCCAATAATTTCTGCAGGCTGAAGTGTGTGTTTTGGTGACATCTCTAAGAGGGACCGACTTCTTGGGGTGAGGTGTGGGGGCTTGTGTGTGTGACCACAGGACCCTAATTTTAACTGAGGCTGACCTGGCGTATAGCCCTGCCCCCACGAAGAAAAATGAACTTGCTAGAGCAGACCAGAGGTTTGGATCAGACCAGAAGCCAGTCTCTCAAACCCCAAAGATGGGCAGCAGCACTGACCTGGTGGAGCCAAGAGGGAGAGGGAGGCATGAAAACCCTCGGAAGAGCTCAGGGTGGCATGTGTGACTGTGTGACACGTAGACAGACAGGTCCCTACACCAATCTGTGCCCTGCACTCCCTGATCCATCCTGCTGTCTCAGAAGGCCCACCTGCTTTACCCCACTGGCCGCTGAACACCGCCACCCCTTTCCCAAAAAACCCTCTGCTTACACCTTCTCTAAACACAAAGGCACTGAAACCTGGGGCTGGAACCACAAAGGGAGTCAACGTGGATGGAAAGGCAGAGGTCCTGTGCTGAGATCCCTGGACGATTCGCACACAGCAGAGACCAGGCCCTTCCCCCACTTCTATGAACCAGAACATCCCCTCCTTGGCTTTAAATAAGACGCTGAGTTCCTCTCAATTCTCAAGCACTTTGCGGGACAGAGGAGGCTTGTGTGAAAGCAAATGAGGTCTTGTGAGAGGCGAAAGTTTGAAACTGAGGGCAGAGATGTCCGCGGAGAGGGACGTCTAGGAGTCCTACTCAGGGTGCTGTTTGGGGCTAGGGGATCGCGGTGTGAGAAGGCGCATGCAGACACAGCTTAAAGGCGGCAACAAGGGAACCCTAAGACTGAGAGAGCCTGGCCCCAAGCTCGGGGAAGAGAAACGCTGAGTCTGGGGGCACCCAAGCCATTACCTCGAGTCAAATTTCTTGCCGTCCTCGAAAGTACCGTTGTAATGGTAGCGCACAAAATCCCCCATCTGCACTTCCCGGGGACAGACCCTGGGGATGTGGTACCTCTCGATGACCACATCTTCCAGGGGGCCCCCCGCCGGGCTGGCGCGGCCCAGCCCCCTCCCCACGGCCTGCACCAGCAGCAGCAACAGCAACTGCAGCGGGGGGAGCCGGAGGAGGGTGTGGCTGGGGGGGCCCGCGCGGAGCATGGTGCCTGGAGCTGGGGCGGCCGGCAGTGAGGGCGAGAGAGAGCGCGGCAGCCGCCAGACTCCTTCCCCTCTTCTCCCAGAGCTGGCTCCCCCTCTTCCTGTGCTCCATCCCCACCCCCGCCCCGGCTGGTCCACGTGGAATGGGGGCTGGGGAGGTTGAGCTGGCGGGGCGGGGGCAAGAGGGGTGGAACAGGAGGAGGCCAGGCTGCTGGAGTCGGAGGAAAGCACCGCTAAACCTGTCTCTTATACACATCTCCCCATCTGCACTTCCCGGGGACAGACCCTGGGGATGTGGTACCTCTCGATGACCACATCTTCCAGGGGGCCCCC
>SJYW01021250.1:41370-54301 GCA_006410735.1 Raphicerus campestris | reverse complement strand
GAACGAGCCGCTTTGTCTTGCAAAAGCTGGACTGCCAGAGAGGACTTTCTGACGTGGGGATGGGGATCGAATAGGAGGTGGTGAGAGTGGAGGGTGTGCAGGGTAAAACCAGGGATGTGTTTCCCTGTCGCGGGCTGGGGAGTACCCTTGGGGTCACCTCTTGGGGGTTGGGGGTGGGGAGTGAGCAGAAGGACCGCTGTGATGGATGGAAGAGCAGGTTTCAGGGCTTGGGCAAACTAGAGGGAGGTGACACTTCCCTCAATTTCTCTATCTTAAGGCGGGGGCGGGGGGACCGCCTTTGCGTGGAAGGGGCTTTCTGGGCTCCCCCATCCTGGCCGGAAGCGTTCCCCACACTCACACCATCTGCCGAGGGGAGGACCCCCAAGGGCAGGAGGTCAGGGACTCAGGATAGTGTCGGCTCTCTGAAAAGAGCGGAGGTCCCTCGGCCCCTTGGGGGATCTGACTCAAGCCACACCCCGCCTCGCAGCCGCCCCCCGCTCTCCGCCCCAGTGCCCGGCGCTAAGACCCAGCGGGCGCGCCGGCCAAGCCCCGGCCCCAGAGCCCAACCGCCTGCCAGCCAGCGGGACCCGGACGCCTGCTCGCTGCGGGGAGAGCCGGCCGGCGCGGAGTGGGCATGGCTCGGGCAGCGTGGGGGCTGCTGTGGCTGCTGCTGGGCAGCGCCGGGGCGCAGTACGAGAAGTACAGCTTTCGGGGCTTCCCGCCCGAGGACCTGATGCCCCTGGCCGCGGCCTACGGGCACGCGCTGGAGCAGTATGAGGGCGAGAGCTGGCGCGAGAGCGCACGCTACCTCGAGGCGGCGCTGCGGCTGCACCGGCTGCTGCGGGACAGCGAGGCCTTCTGCCACGCCAACTGCAGCGGCCCCGCGCCGCCCGCCGCCGCACCCCCGGGCCCCGGGCCCCTCGGGCCCGACGGCGGCGACGAGTGGGCCCGCGAGCTGCGGCTCTTCGGCCACGTCCTGGAGCGCGCCGCCTGCCTACGGCGCTGCAAGCGTTCGCTGCCCGCCTTCCAGGTGCCCTACCCGCCGCGCCAGCTGCTGCGCGACTTCCAGAGCCGCCTGCCCTACCAGTACCTGCACTATGCTCAGTTCAAGGTGCGCGCCGGCTGCCCGGTCGGGTCGCGAAGAGCGCGGCTCTCTACTCAGCAGCCCGACCGCCGATCCCTTGCGCGCGCTCCGGGTGGCGGATTCCGGCTCTGCTGACCCGCTCCGTCCCCACCCTGCAGGCTAACCGGCTGGAGAAGGCGGTGGCCGCGGCCTATACCTTCCTCCAGAGGAACCCGAAGCATGAGCTCACTGCCAAATATCTCAGCTACTATCGCGGACTACTGGACGCCGCCGACGAGCCTCTCACAGACTTGGAGGCCCAGCCATACGAGGTGGGATGTCGGGTGTAGGACCTGCCCCGACGTAACTCCATGAATCCCGAGTTGCTTCCCGGTATAGCGCCTGTGGAGGAGAGGGAGGTGTTCGAATCCCCTTGACCCTCCTGCGCGTCCCCTCCCTCCAGGCGGTGTTCCTCCGGGCTGTGAAGCTCTACAACAGCGGAGATTTCCGCGGGAGCACCGAGGACATGGAGCGGGCCCTGGCTGAGTACCTGGCTGTCTTTGCCCGGTGTCTGGCTGGCTGCGAGGGGGCCCACGAGCAGGTGGATTTCAAGGACTTCTACCCAGCCATAGCAGGTACATTCCACCCAAACCCTAGTGGGCATCCCTCACACCCACAGGGCCCAGAACTCCTAAGGCCCCTTGACACAAATTTTCATTCCACACGCATTTCTAGAGGCCTCCTAAGTGCTTAGGGCTTCTTCCCTAGTGACTCAGACGGTAAGGAATCTGCCTGCAAAGCAGGAGACCTAGGTTCGATCCCTGGGTTGGGAAGATCTTCTGGAGGAGAAACTGGCAACCCACCTCAGTACTGCCAGGAGAATTCCATGGACAGAGGAGCCTGGAGAGTTTCAATCCATGGAGTTACAAAAAATCAGACACAACTGAGTAACACTTTCTTAAGTGCTTGGGAGGAAGACAGGCATAAATTGTTATCTGGACCTCAGAGCCTTCAGTTGGCTGACAGAGGCTAACAGATCACCTGCCACCCTGGGTGCAGGAGACACAGCGGAGTGTCCAACGTGCCAGGCATGGGTGTTGCGAGGAGTGACTTCCCAAAAGGATCTGGAGATGCTGGGTCCATGGACCTTCAGAGGGTAATGTAGGTGCAAAGGTGCTGAGGTGGGAATCAGCCCAGCAGGTGTGTGCAGAAAGCAGTTTGAGGCCAGAAACATAGCTGGTCTGGGGATGGTTAAAGGCGGAGTCCATCAGCAGGGGCAGAAAGGACTGTCCTGAGCGTCTATATTTGGGCTTTAGTCCACCTCCACACCTCACCTGCCATTCTTCCAGAGAGCCCTGGCTTCCTGTGGCTTTAGGGTGGCAGGTCAGCTGTGGGGGTGGTAAGTCAGTCCAGTCCACAGTAGTCTTCCTCAGCATCTCTTGTCACTTTACTGTCTTGTGACTTCAGCGGACAGATCTGGGGTTGGAGGTCATCTCTGTCATCCCTGTCAGCAGGCTGGAGCTGTTCTGCACATCAGCTCCTAACTGCTGCCTTCCCCCTCCCCTGCAAGATCTCTTTGCAGAATCCCTGCAGTGTAAGGTGGACTGTGAAGCCAACTTGACCCCCAATGTGGGCGGCTACTTTGTGGAGAAGTTTGTGGCCACCATGTATCACTACCTGCAGTTTGCCTACTACAAGTGTGAGCCTCCCGGTGGGCTTGGGTCAGAACTGAGGATCCCTGGTGATGGGAGGGTGGTGGGGGCAGATGAGAAGCTGAGAGCAGCCTCTGGGGAGAATTCGAGGGCCTCTTAGGTGAAGGACAAGATAGTTGACAACTGCACAGTACTCGACAGTTTACAGAGCCCTGCCACCTCTGTTTATCTCACTGGATCCTCTCACAAACCACCAGTACCTGATATTACTGGACCCATTTTTCAGATGAGGAAGCCAAGGCTCATAGAGGGCAAGGGGCCATGAGTCAGTCACCTGGCTAATAAAAAGTAGCACCAGGCCTTAAAGCTCTCCTCACTTGAGGGAGATTTTGGCATCAGCTGGGGCTAAGAAGGTCAGTCTCCAGGGTGTCTGCAACTCAGAGATGCCAAAATTCAGACAGGCTGGAGTTGGAGAGGAAAAGCTGAAGAACAAGGGGCCAGGAGACCCTTTGGGGTCCAGTTAGCAAAGAGATTGAAGGCTGGGACAACAGCCTCTGATTCCCCAGTTCCTTCATTCTCCAGCTATGTGAACTTGACCAGTTTACCTAACCTCTCTGTGCCTTGGATTTCTTGTCTGTAATATGGGGATGACAATAACAGTGAGGCTTAAGTGAGTTACACAGGGCAATGGGTAATTGCTCAATACCCTCTAGTTTGTGTTATTATTGAGTAGGATATTCTGGGAGGCAGCTGGGGATCCAGGGGCACTGGACTAAATTGGGAGCTGGGGATGGGTTAGGTGAGGGTTATCCCTAAAGAAGGGGGACGTGCCAGGGGCCACTCCTCACTCTCGTTCTGCCTGTAGTGAACGACGTGCGCCAGGCCGCCCGCAGCGCTGCCAGCTACATGCTCTTCGACCCGGAAGACAATGTCATGCAGCAGAACCTGGTGTATTACCGCTTCCACAGGGCCCGCTGGGGCCTGGAGGAGGAGGACTTCCAGCCCCGGGAGGTGGGCATCACCAAGGTGTTCTCAGAACCTGTGATTTGATTTTTAAAAATTCCTGGCTTCCTCCAATGGCAGGATGAGAAATAAAAAGAAAGAATTTGGGTTATGGTTGGAGTCTTAGGTTCAAACCCACCAACTGTGTGGTCCTGAGAACACTACTGATCTTTTTTTCTTAATTTATTTACCTATTTGGCTGCACCAAGTCTTAGTTGTGGCATGTGGGATCTAGCTCCCTGACCAGGGATCAAACCCCGGGCCCCCTGTATGGGAAGCATGGAGTCTTAGCCACTGGACCACCAAGGAAGTCCCCCATTACCGACCTTTTCTGAATCGGTTGCCTCACCTGCAGAATGGGAGTGGTCCAGCCTACCTTTTCAGCACAGCACCTGAGATGTGGGCGGTAAAAAGTATCTGTGTGTCCTTGCCTCTTCCCTACCCACCCTCCCACCCTCACTGCTCACCTTTACCCTTCTTCCCCAGGGACCTCCTAACCTGAACCACTTGAGCAAACCCCTTGGGAGTCAGTGGCAGACATTGCTAATCGATTGAGGTGCTCTTTCTCACTGAGCCCTCAGAATCCTTCTTAACCCAGCATCAAGCCACTGCAGTTTTTTGATCAGCACGTAGACTGACACTCATTTCCTGCTCCTGGAGCTGGAAAAGGACCAGAGGACTCAGAGTCTAGGAGCTCTGGCTCCTCCACTATCTGGCAGCAGGAGGCTTGGCTCACCTGTTTTTCTTCCCTCCTCCTAGGAGGCCAGACTCTACCACAACCAGACAGCTGAGCTTCGAGAGCTGCTAGACTTCGCACACATGTACCTGCAGTCAGATGATGAGGTAAGGGGGCCTTTGCCCTACAGGCCTGGTGGGCCACTGTGCCAGAGCTCAGCCACAGCTGTTGTGAGGCAGGGGCATTTTACCTGTGCCTTGTTTGCACCTGCCCTCCTCTCCCTGCTCTGTGTTCCCATGCCCCACTTCTCTACATGTCTGAATCTCACTTCTCCTGGACCCAGGTCTGGTGGTGCCTCCTCCAGGAAGCCCTCGTTACATGTCCTGGCTCTGTCTTCTGGGTTTGCCATGCCCATTATGACCCTCCATGCCTCCCTGGACCAGAGTTATTTGCAGCTCTCATCCATCTCATTCCTCCCCTTTCTCCAGCCAGTCTCTAGAGAACTGTGCTCCAGGACAGTTCAGTTCAGTTCAGTTCAGTCGCTCAGTTGTGTCTGACTCTTTGCGGTCCCATGAACCACAGCACGCCAGGCCTCCCTGTGCATCACCAACTCCCAGAGTTTACCCAAACTCATGTCCATTGAGTCAGTGATGCCATCTAACCATCTCATCCTCTGTCATCCCCTTCTCCTCTTGCTTTCAATCTTTCCCAACATCAGGGTCTTTTCAAATGAGTCAGCTCTTTGCATCAGGTGGCCAAAATATTGGAGTTTCAGCTTCAACGTCAGTCCTTCCAATGAACACCCAGGACTGATTTCTTTAAGACGGACTGGTTGGATCTCCTTGCAGTCCAAGGGACTCTCAAGAGTCTTCTCCAACACCACAGTTCAAAAGCATCAATTCTTCTGAGCTCAGCTTTCCTTATAGTCCAACTCTCACGTCCATACATGACCACTGGAAAAACCATAGTTTTGACTAGCTTATTCCCAGTTCTCCCAGAGCACCTGGCACACGGCTGGCTCTCAGAAATTGAATCTGAATGAACCGCTGAATGAATGAATGAACACAGTGCACCAGGAAGGAAAGACCCCCAGTGTGTTATCACATTGATTCTGAATGAGTGTTTGAGAGTCTGAATTCTGAGGCATTGCTGCCCAGTACTTATTCATCTATCCTCTCCACTGTTCATGTACCCATGCCCACCACCCCTCATCAAACAGGGGGCTGGGTCTGCACCGTGAGTTCCTAGGCTTTGGTGCTCACCAGACTAGGCTCCACCACATCCCAGTTGGGCAGCCTCCAGGCCAGGCTTAAGTAACCCTCAAACTTCCATTTCTTCATCCACTGAATAGGAAGAATAATGCCCATCTCACACTGCTGTGGTGAGAATTAAATGAGATCAAGGATGTAAAGCACTTGGTGTACAGCTGGCACATGGTAGATCCTCAGGGGGTGGTAGCTATTTTGATTACTATTATTTATTGTCTGCTGTTTGCCAGACTTTGTGACTGGGGCTGAAAGGCACAGCCCCTTACCTAAGCAGCTCACAGGTAGTGGAGTGCAATGAGAGAGGTCAGCCTGGGTCCCTGGATGCTCGGGGCACTCCTGACCCAGCATCAGCATCAAGGCCCACATCCTGGCGCTGATGCCTGGTGTTGGAGGGATAAACAAGAGCACAGGGGAGTAAAGGCATTCCTGGCTGCAAAACAGCCTGAGCAGACAGTATTCACAGACGAGCAGTATTACCCAGGTATTTATGCATAAAAGGGGGCTGTGGAGAGGGAGATGCTTCCACAACCCTGAAGCTCTGCTGGTGGAGCCCATGCATCAGCTCAGGGAGGGGGCAGCTTGGGATCAGGACTTTGGGAGAAACCCTCAAGTCATTCCTGTGTGAGATCTTGAGTGAGGCTGGGAAGGGGGGGTTTGGGACTGAGACGGGATGGGAGGGCCCGTTGGCCAGGAAGGGAGTCGATCTGGGTTTGTGCCGGTTGTAACCTGGTTTCTCCACCCATCCTGGGCTGCTCTAGATGGAGTTGGAGGAGACAGAACCACCCATGGAGCCTGAGAAGCCCCCATCTGATGCTGAGTTTGAAGGGGAGGGCGACTATGAGGAGAGCATCTATGCTGACTGGTGGCAGGAGCCAGATGCCAAGGGNCACAGGGGAGTAAAGGCATTCCTGGCTGCAAAACAGCCTGAGCAGACAGTATTCACAGACGAGCAGTATTACCCAGGTATTTATGCATAAAAGGGGGCTGTGGAGAGGGAGATGCTTCCACAACCCTGAAGCTCTGCTGGTGGAGCCCATGCATCAGCTCAGGGAGGGGGCAGCTTGGGATCAGGACTTTGGGAGAAACCCTCAAGTCATTCCTGTGTGAGATCTTGAGTGAGGCTGGGAAGGGGGGGTTTGGGACTGAGATGGGATGGGAGAGCCCGTTGGCCAGGAAGGGAGTCGATCTGGGTTTGTGCCGGTTGTAACCTGGTTTCTCCACCCATCCTGGGCTGCTCTAGATGGAGTTGGAGGAGACAGAACCACCCATGGAGCCTGAGAAGCCCCCATCTGATGCTGAGTTTGAAGGGGAGGGCGACTATGAGGAGAGCATCTATGCTGACTGGTGGCAGGAGCCAGATGCCAAGGGCGATGAGGCTGAGGCTGGTCAGTGACTAGTCCTGGTGGATGGGTGGTACAGCCTGGGCTGGAGGTGAGGGACAGAAGGCGCTGAGCACTAGACTGCAGAGGGTGCTGGTACTCCTTCTCTGGGGACTTCTGGCCTGTTAGCAATCCCTGTCCCACCTGGTAGAGGGGTGGGGGAGCATCCTTCCTGAAGCAGGAGCCAGCTGAGACCTGTTCCTGAGGACCCTCGCTCCTGCCTGTACCACCTGTCTCCAGGACAGCACCCAGATGCCTGTTGATGATGGGAAGGCTAACCCCAATGCCCTCTCCTTTCATTTTTCAGAGCCAGAACCTGAATTACCATGAGAAGAGGCCCCCCCCTGCACCCTTCAAGAGCTTGGGAAGCCTGGGTCCAACAAGAACTATTTATTAAACATGTAAAATGGACAGAGCTGACCAGGCCCCATCCTGTCCCACTTTGTGAGCACTGCTCCCCAGACCCCTCCTGCCTCCCCTCTGGGTCTCTGGACCACAGGATGGTGGTATTGCAGCTGCTGAAGGCCTGCCCTCCTCCCAGTGTCCTCCCCACCCAGTGAGGACAGTCTCCTGGAGAAGATTCCAGCTCTCCTGAGTTGGGTCTCAGCCTGAACTGTACACACAGCAGAGGGGCAACTGGCATCATGAGCACTGGACCAGGAGTCCCGTGGTTGGTTCCTGGCACAGTGGCAGTGGGTGCTCAATAAACATTTCTTGTTGAATGAATCACAGAATTAGGGTCCAGATTTCTTTGGGCGGAGTGGTAACTGTGCAGGTCCTTCCTCCCCGCTCTGCACCCATCTCACCTCATCAATAAATATGGAGACAGGTGAGGGGCCATAATTTGGCCTCTATGGACCCTGGGTGTTTGTGACTGCCAGGAGCATCAGCCTGCGACTGTAATCTGCCGCTAGGGGGCGTAAGGATGAAGTTCTGCGTGAGTCCTGGGAAGTTGACGGTTTCAGGTATCTGAGGTGGGATGTATGGTATTTTCCTAGTTCATCACTTCCTTCAGGAAGTATGGGGAAGGGGCCAAGGACATTTGCTTCTGATTTTTACTTTCCAAGCTTTTGCTGACCCAAATTCCTTAGAGCTAGAGCAAGCATGCGCTGTCCTGCCCTCTCTGCTCACGCCGAAGGGAACTTGCCCTCTCAGTGGCCAAAGGAGCCCTAGGAACATGGCTTGATAACATGAGACTTTGTGGTGGCTGCCAGACCGTGGTTGCCCAATCTTGCTTTGACTGGGAGTGGGGGGTGGGGGTGGGCAGAGAATCTGGAGGTGCCTACCACCCAGCCCTGTGCTTCACCAGTGTCTCCGCTCATCCATGTTTCCATGTCCCAGAGCAGGAACGTGGGGACAAAAGGGGGTCTCTCTGGGGAGGGACCCTAGACTGGGGCCAGCTGGGTGACACTGGGCCCCACTGCCCACATGTCTCCCAGCGGCAGGGCGGTGGAGGAGCTTTCTCCTCCTACTGGAGGGTGGAGCTGAAGCTGGTAAGCCCGGTTCTCGGCCTCCACACCCCTGCCCAGGTGTGCCAGGTGACCTGGCCGGGGCTCCTGCCCATCTCGGTACCCGGGAGGATTCCCTGCTCCACCGCATGCCCTTCCCCTGGGCCTTTGGTGAAGATGAGGGTAGGAAGGCCAGAGTCTGAGTCTGGAGCTCGGGCGAGGTCAAGGCTGGAGGCGCCGGTGATCTCACTCTTCCCTCCCATAGGTGAGTCTGCAGTGGCAGCGTCTCCAGAGAGCTCCCAGGTGCCAGGGCGGCCCCGCCCCACCCCACCCTCTCAAGCTGCTGTGTTGTCAGCTTCCCCGAGACCCCGCCCCTGTTTCTGGGAGGGGCTGGCCCAGCGGAGGGTGGGGAGCTGGGACGAGCTGGAGCGTGCCCGCAGTGACTACTAGCTCTGGAATCCGGAGGGCTGGGTGTGAGTCTGAAAGCGCCTGTGTGGCTACAGCAAGAAGCTCTGTGTCCTTGTGTGTTGTGTTAGTGTGAGCGTGTGCCTGTATGCACGTGTCTGAGTTTCCATGGCAGCTTGAGAGCAGGCGCGGGGCGGGGAGTGGGGGGGCGACAGGAGGAGTTTGCGCATGCGTCCCTGAAGGTGCGCGCATTCGGGACCATGATTCGAGAGGGTTTGTTCGCCCCTTCATCACGTATTTGTTGAGCACCTACTGTATGCTGGATTCGCCGTAGGTGCTAAGCATATATAATAGTGGGCAAAGCCAGCCAAGCACCCTGCCTTCGTGAAGCTTGCATCCTTTCGGGGAGACAGGTAATAAACAATAAATGTTATACAAATGAGTTATCTGGCTAAGATAAATGAGATGGAAAAATAGAGCAGGGTGAGAGGATCAGGGGAACTGGGAGGGGGGAGGGGGCAATGCAGTTTAAAAAGTGTGTTGATGTGTGTGTCCGTGTGCATTGAAGGGTGGCCTCAGGATGAGGGGTTATGTGTGCGTGTCCCCTCATAGCAGAAAGGCGCGCCTCTCGAAGCATTCACCCCCATCCCTGCGTTAGCCCAGGCCCTGCCCTTCCAGGGGGCCTTACTCAGCTTCTCCATCCCAGGCAGCCACCAGCCCCTCCCACCTCTCTCTGATGCCAGCGTCTCCCCATTGCTCAGCCAGCTTCCCAAACCGGTGAGACTGAGTTCCAGTGAGTCCCAGCGTGGGCCCTCTGGGGCCCTGCAGTTCATTCTTCCAACCCCACCCAGCCCAGACGCCCTCGCCCTTGCCTCCTCCACGTCTCTATCTCCCTCGGCCCTCTCCATACCCGGCCCCCAACTCCCCAGCCGGGTACCTCAGCCGTCCTACCAAGTGTAGCATAATGGCTATAAGGCTAGAGACGCGGCCAAAAGGGCAGTGAGGATGATGACCTCACACAATAGGGCCAGACTCAGATGCCACAGAAGTGTCCTGGACCCAGAAAGCCCCCATCCTGAAGAGAGAATCACTGCTGCAATGTATCAAATATCTACTGTGTGCCTGGCCCTTGGCAGGTTCCTTACAGCCTCAGAACAGTCTTGCAGGGGCTTCCCTGGTGGCTCAGTGGTAAAGAATCCGGCTGCGAGTCACAGGTTCAATTCCTGGTCTAGGAAGATTTTATGTGCCACAGAACAACGAAGTCTCTGTGCCAAATCTACTGAGCCTGTGTGCCCTAGAGCTGGTGCTCCAAAACAAGGGAAGCCAGCACAGTGAGAAGGCCGAGCACTGCAGGGAAGAGTTGCTCACTGCAAATAGAGAAAGCCCGCACAGCAATGAAGATGCAGAACATACAAAAAAACACCATCTTGCAACATAGATAGCAATTCTCTTCTGCCATAGGTGAGGCCAAAGAGTGAGAAGCAACCTGCCCAAGATTCCTCTGGGAGAGGGATGACTGAGCTGGGTTTGAAACTTTTCTCCCTAAATCCATGTTGGTCAGAGAAGGGAGCTAGAGAAGGAACGCTCTGGTCTCTCTATCCCTTTAGGCTGTCAGCTGAGGGAGGCAGAGAGTTCCAGAAGGGAGAGAGGGAAGGAGAGAGGGGTAGGGAGGAAGGGAGGAAGGGGAGGAAGTAGACCACCCAGACTCACTCTTGGGCCTGGTTCCATAGTGGGTCCCACCTCCCATGGTCAGCTCCCTAGATTGGACCAAATGTTAGTGGGCCTGGGGTCATCACAGACTTGCTGGTATCACTTAGAGTGTGTGTGTGCTCAGTCCCTCAGTCATGTCCAACTCTGTGACCCCCTGGACTGCAGCCTAGGCTCCTCTATCCCTGGGATTTTCCAATCAAGAATATTGGAGTAGGTTGCCATTTCCTCCTCCAGGAGACCTTCCTGACCCAGGGATCAAACCTGCAGGCAGATTCTTTACCACTAGCGCTATCCAGGGAAGCGCCAGGTCATTTAGACCAGCCTCTTTTTGAATCTGGAGAAATGATGGCCAAGGTCAGTGGGGGTGGGGTGGGGGAGTCCCATAGAATCCCCCCAAATTCTTGTAAATTCCAATGGAAAAAATTCCCTGCTTAGGTCTGAGAAATAGCTCGTGAAGTCTCGCCCTAGTGTTCCCTTTCTCTGGGAGAGTAGGGTTTCCCTGGGGACAAAGAATGACAGGTCCAAGCCCCACACAGCTTTTCCACTCAGGGACCTTCATGGCTCCAGCAGATGGCCCCTATTTCCTGGATGGAGGAAACTGAGGCCCAGGGAGACTAGACTGGGCTTCCAGGACTGCATGATCAAACTCCAAGATGGCTTGGGATTAGGAATATAAATTGTGGACACATCACCCCATAATCACTACCTGCTTGGGTCCCAGCTGGCGCCGGGGTACCTGTATAACATCTCATTTGACCCCCACACAGCCTTTGGGGTGGGAGCACCACTCATGCCCATGACTCAGGTGGAGAAACTGAGGTAAGAGGAGGACACAGCTTGCTTACCNCTGCCATAGGTGAGGCCAAAGAGTGAGAAGCAACCTGCCCAAGATTCCTCTGGGAGAGGGATGACTGAGCTGGGTTTGAAACTTTTCTCCCTAAATCCATGTTGGTCAGAGAAGGGAGCTAGAGAAGGAACGCTCTGGTCTCTCTATCCCTTTAGGCTGTCAGCTGAGGGAGGCAGAGAGTTCCAGAAGGGAGAGAGGGAAGGAGAGAGGGGTAGGGAGGAAGGGAGGAAGGGGAGGAAGTAGACCACCCAGACTCACTCTTGGGCCTGGTTCCATAGTGGGTCCCACCTCCCATGGTCAGCTCCCTAGATTGGACCAAATGTTAGTGGGCCTGGGGTCATCACAGACTTGCTGGTATCACTTAGAGTGTGTGTGTGCTCAGTCCCTCAGTCATGTCCAACTCTGTGACCCCCTGGACTGCAGCCTAGGCTCCTCTATCCCTGGGATTTTCCAATCAAGAATATTGGAGTAGGTTGCCATTTCCTCCTCCAGGAGACCTTCCTGACCCAGGGATCAAACCTGCAGGCAGATTCTTTACCACTAGCGCTATCCAGGGAAGCGCCAGGTCATTTAGACCAGCCTCTTTTTGAATCTGGAGAAATGATGGCCAAGGTCAGTGGGGGTGGGGTGGGGGAGTCCCATAGAATCCCCCCAAATTCTTGTAAATTCCAATGGAAAAAATTCCCTGCTTAGGTCTGAGAAATAGCTCGTGAAGTCTCGCCCTAGTGTTCCCTTTCTCTGGGAGAGTAGGGTTTCCCTGGGGACAAAGAATGACAGGTCCAAGCCCCACACAGCTTTTCCACTCAGGGACCTTCATGGCTCCAGCAGATGGCCCCTATTTCCTGGATGGAGGAAACTGAGGCCCAGGGAGACTAGACTGGGCTTCCAGGACTGCATGATCAAACTCCAAGATGGCTTGGGATTAGGAATATAAATTGTGGACACATCACCCCATAATCACTACCTGCTTGGGTCCCAGCTGGCGCCGGGGTACCTGTATAACATCTCATTTGACCCCCACACAGCCTTTGGGGTGGGAGCACCACTCATGCCCATGACTCAGGTGGAGAAACTGAGGTAAGAGGAGGACACAGCTTGCTTACCCCTTCCTGCCATATATACCTGATCCTCTGTATCTGCAGAACTCACTGCGGTAGGTCCTTTGGTAAAGAAGAGGCCAGGAGAACTTGACACCTTCTGTTCCGAGTCATTTTTTCAGCCCTCCTTTAACAAGAGTGCTATGTTATAGTCCTGGAGCAAGTTAAGTGGTGACCATTCGAAATTCCTTTTGTTTTGAGCATTTGACTAAATCCTAGTGGCTTTCCAATAGGAAGAGGCTAAGAAGGAGTGAAAGTGAAAGTGTTAATCACTCAGTTGTGTCCAACTCTTTCCAACCCCATGGATTGTAGCCTACCAGGCTCCTCCATCCATGGGATTTCCCAGGCAAGAGTACTGGAGTGGGTTGCCATTTCCTTCTCCAG
>SJYW01021250.1:25797-41319 GCA_006410735.1 Raphicerus campestris | reverse complement strand
ACGTGGGGACAAAAGGGGGTCTCTCTGGGGAGGGACCCTAGACTGGGGCCAGCTGGGTGACACTGGGCCCCACTGCCCACATGTCTCCCAGCGGCAGGGCGGTGGAGGAGCTTTCTCCTCCTACTGGAGGGTGGAGCTGAAGCTGGTAAGCCCGGTTCTCGGCCTCCACACCCCTGCCCAGGTGTGCCAGGTGACCTGGCCGGGGCTCCTGCCCATCTCGGTACCCGGGAGGATTCCCTGCTCCACCGCATGCCCTTCCCCTGGGCCTTTGGTGAAGATGAGGGTAGGAAGGCCAGAGTCTGAGTCTGGAGCTCGGGCGAGGTCAAGGCTGGAGGCGCCGGTGATCTCACTCTTCCCTCCCATAGGTGAGTCTGCAGTGGCAGCGTCTCCAGAGAGCTCCCAGGTGCCAGGGCGGCCCCGCCCCACCCCACCCTCTCAAGCTGCTGTGTTGTCAGCTTCCCCGAGACCCCGCCCCTGTTTCTGGGAGGGGCTGGCCCAGCGGAGGGTGGGGAGCTGGGACGAGCTGGAGCGTGCCCGCAGTGACTACTAGCTCTGGAATCCGGAGGGCTGGGTGTGAGTCTGAAAGCGCCTGTGTGGCTACAGCAAGAAGCTCTGTGTCCTTGTGTGTTGTGTTAGTGTGAGCGTGTGCCTGTATGCACGTGTCTGAGTTTCCATGGCAGCTTGAGAGCAGGCGCGGGGCGGGGAGTGGGGGGGCGACAGGAGGAGTTTGCGCATGCGTCCCTGAAGGTGCGCGCATTCGGGACCATGATTCGAGAGGGTTTGTTCGCCCCTTCATCACGTATTTGTTGAGCACCTACTGTATGCTGGATTCGCCGTAGGTGCTAAGCATATATAATAGTGGGCAAAGCCAGCCAAGCACCCTGCCTTCGTGAAGCTTGCATCCTTTCGGGGAGACAGGTAATAAACAATAAATGTTATACAAATGAGTTATCTGGCTAAGATAAATGAGATGGAAAAATAGAGCAGGGTGAGAGGATCAGGGGAACTGGGAGGGGGGAGGGGGCAATGCAGTTTAAAAAGTGTGTTGATGTGTGTGTCCGTGTGCATTGAAGGGTGGCCTCAGGATGAGGGGTTATGTGTGCGTGTCCCCTCATAGCAGAAAGGCGCGCCTCTCGAAGCATTCACCCCCATCCCTGCGTTAGCCCAGGCCCTGCCCTTCCAGGGGGCCTTACTCAGCTTCTCCATCCCAGGCAGCCACCAGCCCCTCCCACCTCTCTCTGATGCCAGCGTCTCCCCATTGCTCAGCCAGCTTCCCAAACCGGTGAGACTGAGTTCCAGTGAGTCCCAGCGTGGGCCCTCTGGGGCCCTGCAGTTCATTCTTCCAACCCCACCCAGCCCAGACGCCCTCGCCCTTGCCTCCTCCACGTCTCTATCTCCCTCGGCCCTCTCCATACCCGGCCCCCAACTCCCCAGCCGGGTACCTCAGCCGTCCTACCAAGTGTAGCATAATGGCTATAAGGCTAGAGACGCGGCCAAAAGGGCAGTGAGGATGATGACCTCACACAATAGGGCCAGACTCAGATGCCACAGAAGTGTCCTGGACCCAGAAAGCCCCCATCCTGAAGAGAGAATCACTGCTGCAATGTATCAAATATCTACTGTGTGCCTGGCCCTTGGCAGGTTCCTTACAGCCTCAGAACAGTCTTGCAGGGGCTTCCCTGGTGGCTCAGTGGTAAAGAATCCGGCTGCGAGTCACAGGTTCAATTCCTGGTCTAGGAAGATTTTATGTGCCACAGAACAACGAAGTCTCTGTGCCAAATCTACTGAGCCTGTGTGCCCTAGAGCTGGTGCTCCAAAACAAGGGAAGCCAGCACAGTGAGAAGGCCGAGCACTGCAGGGAAGAGTTGCTCACTGCAAATAGAGAAAGCCCGCACAGCAATGAAGATGCAGAACATACAAAAAAACACCATCTTGCAACATAGATAGCAATTCTCTTCTGCCATAGGTGAGGCCAAAGAGTGAGAAGCAACCTGCCCAAGATTCCTCTGGGAGAGGGATGACTGAGCTGGGTTTGAAACTTTTCTCCCTAAATCCATGTTGGTCAGAGAAGGGAGCTAGAGAAGGAACGCTCTGGTCTCTCTATCCCTTTAGGCTGTCAGCTGAGGGAGGCAGAGAGTTCCAGAAGGGAGAGAGGGAAGGAGAGAGGGGTAGGGAGGAAGGGAGGAAGGGGAGGAAGTAGACCACCCAGACTCACTCTTGGGCCTGGTTCCATAGTGGGTCCCACCTCCCATGGTCAGCTCCCTAGATTGGACCAAATGTTAGTGGGCCTGGGGTCATCACAGACTTGCTGGTATCACTTAGAGTGTGTGTGTGCTCAGTCCCTCAGTCATGTCCAACTCTGTGACCCCCTGGACTGCAGCCTAGGCTCCTCTATCCCTGGGATTTTCCAATCAAGAATATTGGAGTAGGTTGCCATTTCCTCCTCCAGGAGACCTTCCTGACCCAGGGATCAAACCTGCAGGCAGATTCTTTACCACTAGCGCTATCCAGGGAAGCGCCAGGTCATTTAGACCAGCCTCTTTTTGAATCTGGAGAAATGATGGCCAAGGTCAGTGGGGGTGGGGTGGGGGAGTCCCATAGAATCCCCCCAAATTCTTGTAAATTCCAATGGAAAAAATTCCCTGCTTAGGTCTGAGAAATAGCTCGTGAAGTCTCGCCCTAGTGTTCCCTTTCTCTGGGAGAGTAGGGTTTCCCTGGGGACAAAGAATGACAGGTCCAAGCCCCACACAGCTTTTCCACTCAGGGACCTTCATGGCTCCAGCAGATGGCCCCTATTTCCTGGATGGAGGAAACTGAGGCCCAGGGAGACTAGACTGGGCTTCCAGGACTGCATGATCAAACTCCAAGATGGCTTGGGATTAGGAATATAAATTGTGGACACATCACCCCATAATCACTACCTGCTTGGGTCCCAGCTGGCGCCGGGGTACCTGTATAACATCTCATTTGACCCCCACACAGCCTTTGGGGTGGGAGCACCACTCATGCCCATGACTCAGATGGAGAAACTGAGGTAAGAGGAGGACACAGCTTGCTTACCCCTTCCTGCCATATATACCTGATCCTCTGTATCTGCAGAACTCACTGCGGTAGGTCCTTTGGTAAAGAAGAGGCCAGGAGAACTTGACACCTTCTGTTCCGAGTCATTTTTTCAGCCCTCCTTTAACAAGAGTGCTATGTTATAGTCCTGGAGCAAGTTAAGTGGTGACCATTCGAAATTCCTTTTGTTTTGAGCATTTGACTAAATCCTAGTGGCTTTCCAATAGGAAGAGGCTAAGAAGGAGTGAAAGTGAAAGTGTTAATCACTCAGTTGTGTCCAACTCTTTCCAACCCCATGGATTGTAGCCTACCAGGCTCCTCCATCCATGGGATTTCCCAGGCAAGAGTACTGGAGTGGGTTGCCATTTCCTTCTCCAGGGCATCTTCTCAACCCAGAGATTGAACTCAGGTCTCCTGCAGGCAGATGCTTTACCATCTGAGCCACCAGGGAAGAAGTGAGGCTCAATCATCCTTCCCTGGCCTCAGGTGGATGGTGGGGGCAGGGGGCTCTTTGGAAGCTTCACAGCCATGAAGGACATCTCATTAAATTTTCTTGTTATCTCCAAATGAGGTTGTGTACACAGAGACAGAAATCAAGTCAGGAAATGCTTATCACATAACTTTAACCTTTTGAATTTCCCTGGTGGCTCAGATGGTAAAGAATCTGCCTACAGTGCAGATAGATCTGGGTTCGATCCCTTGGTCGGGAAGATCCCCTGGAGAAGGGAGTGGATACCCACTTCAGTATTCTTGCCTGGAGAACTCCAAGAACAGAAGAGCCTGGCAAGCTACAGCCCGTGGAGTTGCATAGAATCTGACACAACTGAGCGATTAACACTTTCCAATTTTTTTTTTAGACATAATTATTTTGATAACCCATTTTTTTGTTAATACCTTGAAATTCTCAAAAATGGAAATGTCCCTGGCCTTGGTTCTCTTCTCCTGCCCCCAAAACATACTCTGGGTGGAGCTGGCTTCTCAGGCACCATCATCAACGGCGGGTCCAGGGTTCACCCGCCCCCACTCTCCCTGCCCTTCCCCTTCACCACTTCCAGGTTCTCTGCAGGAGCATAAATTATCCATGAGCTGTAAGTTGCATGCTTCTTCAACTGGAGGCTGAAGTGCTGATGAAATATTCAAGGATCTCAACTCTCAAATTCCCTGGTGGCTGCTGGATGGGACTAGGGCAGCTAGCATTAATGTACCAGGCTGGGGGGCCTCCAAACCTTGCCTCTAGTTCCCAGCGAGGTGGAGTCCAGGGCTGGGAGACCGGGAAGGCCAGAGGGCTGGAGGAGGTGGGGGAAGGGTCTCTTTGCATAATCTGCATAATCGATGGCTGTGGGTTGTGGAGTCACCTGCTTAGAGGGCTTAGGGGATGTGAGGGAGGTTACTGATTTAGACCCCTGAGGAGGGCTGGCCAGCCCTGGGCCGCCCCAACCCTCCCCCAGGGTGTCTCTCTAATCCCAAGGTTTGCCTCAAGTCCTTCTCCCCCAGGACTCTCAACAGGTGGGGGAGAAACTCCTGCTCTGTGTGTGTGCGTGTGTTCACACACATGCATGCGTGTAGGCAGGGGAGGGGTGGCCTCTGCGTGGGAAGGGCACCTGTCGGGGCAGGCCTCCCTCCTGGCTTGTTGAGCGAGGGAGGGGCAGGCAGGCTGGCAGGGCGGGCGGGGCCCCAGCTGTGTCAGCCTGTGCTGGAGTCACCCAGGCCAGGAGCAGGAAGTGGGGTGACTCAAGCGACAAGGCCTCGCCCCCTCCCTTCCACCAGCCCACTCAGGACGGGGAGGGGGTTGCTTAGAGACCCAAGGAGACTCAGCTCCAGAATAGAAGCCTGATGCTTGAGGCCCACCTTGTTGGGCTCCTGAAGACCTTGGGAGGTTGAGGGTAGGTAAGGGCTTCCCTTGCAGCTCAGACGGTAAAGAAGCTGCCTGCAGTGCACGAAACCGGTTTGATTCCTGGGTGAGCAAGATCCCCTGGAGAAAGAAATGGTAATCCACTCCAGTATTCTTGCTTGGAGAATCCCATGGACAGAGGAGCCTGAGGACTACAGTCAGACACAACTGAGCTACTAAACCACCACCAAGGGATGGAGGGAGAAGAAAGACATTCTCTGGAGAGGCCCTGACCTTCTCTAGTCTCTCCGTTCACCACCCTGGGCCCCTGGTATCTCGCCCTGCCTTTTCTATTTCTGGGCCATCCTATCTCTGTTTTCTTGTCTCCCTGTTTTCCTTTTGACATTCCATCCCCGCCCACACGCCTTGCAGAGAAGTGTGGCTGGAGCTACCTCTGTAATTAAAGAGCCCTCCCTCTCCTGGTGCTGGGCACACCCACTGGACCAGGCTGTGGGCAGCCTCTGGCCTGGAGGCACCTCAAGGACAAAGGGCAGCAAAAATGGCAGGAGCACCCCGCCCTCACCTCTGGGGCCTTTCACCATCCGGCCCTACTCCTCCTCCCGGCGAGGTTTGGGCCACTCCAGCCAGAAGCATTTGGGAGGCTCTTCTGTAGCCACTGCCCTCTCCCCAAACCTGATGGGGTCACCCTGAGCAAGTCCCCTCACCCAACGCCAGCAGACAGGGGGCAGCAGCGCACACGGTTCTAAATAAGGTTCAAGGCAAGCGAACTCTTCAAAGATATACCAGCAAGGACCTACTGTATAGCACAGGGAACTCTGCTCAATATTCTGTGATAACTTTAAAAAGAATCTGAAGAAGAATGAATGTAGGTATATGTATAACTGAATCACTTTGCTGAAACAAACACAACATTGTAAATCAACTCTAATCCAATTAAAATTAAAAACAAACAAACATGGGTATGTGAAAATGCTTAGAGAAAATGCTGGAAATAGGAACAATATATGAACAGTGATTATTTTACTATGATGGAAATATAGCTGATTCTTTTTCTTTTTTTAATACTTAACAGGTATTGTTTTGTAATAAGGAGAAGAATAAGTGTTCTTTTGTTTAAAAAAAAAAAAAAAGGTACACTTTGCCAAGTCTACCTCCACCCTGACCTGAAAGCTGGGATGTAATTGAGACCTCTGATGCTTCCTCAGAACACGGCAGCCTGTGGAAAACTCCTTCCTGGCCCCCAGCCCCTGGGCCATCTCCCCTCTCCTTCACACCCCTGGCTCTGGCCACACCACCAAGGGCCTCCAGCATATGGGTGTAGGCAACTCAGTTTGCACGTCCCCTCTGTGTGCACCCCTTTCCCATTGCTCGCCCTTTGTCACCCTTTGGCCTAGGAAGCACACCATGCACGGTGCTGCTGTCCAAATAGAAGAGCCCAAGCAACAGATCCACAGGTCCAGCGGGTATTTGCTGGACAAATACCTGGAGTGTGGTCTCTGAAGTGAGAAGCGTGAACTCTGTGTAAGTTCGTTCCCTTGGCCCTGTGTGGAGGGGCGCAACCCCAGAAGGACCAGACCCAGAGTCGAGGCCCCCTCCCTAGGTCTACAGAGGGCTCTGCCCAGTTGCCTGGAACTCCAGTCTGCCACTGGGAATGACTTATACTTCTCTGTGCTCCTTTTCCACTGCTGGGAAGAGCTGCTGGGTGGTGGAAAGGGACGGTCATCAGCCTGAAGGTTAGGGTCCCATCTGTTCACCTGGTCTCTGTCTGTGAAGGTGGCCGTTCCTTGAGAGTGCTGATGTGGCTGGGGTTCGTGTGTCTGAGTCTATACCCAGGGGTGTATGTCCCTGAAATGTGAGCATGGAAGCTTGTGTGTGTGTGCAACATGGTGTGTAGATCTAAGTGTCTTGCCTGCCTCTGTCTGGGGAAGGGGCCTCACAGAGAAAGGGCTGATTGTGAACAGACAACAGAGATTCTTGCACCTCCTTATATGGCCCAGAGGCCTCCTGGGGGTTGAGAGGAAGTGAGATGGTCACCTTCCTCCAGGAAAGCATTTCCCGATCCCCTGCCAACTCCCCTCATGGGATCCCTCTTTGGCAGTAACTCCTGTCTCTGGGGCAACTTGGGAGGGGCCACTTGATGCCCTTTCTTTCTTTACTCTGAGGTCCCAGAAATCTCCAAGTTGAATTAACCATATGTGTTCTTGGTGGCTCAAGGACTCTGCTTCCACTGAGCCCTGGGTGAGAGAAATGAGTTTAAATTGCAAGGACATGAACAGAAGCTAGATACCAGAAGGAATTTACCAGTGTTGGAATAAGGACACAAGGGTATTCATATAAGGGAGGCTGGAGAATAGCCTTTCTGGAGATTTGTCAGAGAAATCCGTGCCTTTAAGGGCTTGGAGGTAGGGGACTGGGTAGGATGGTCTTGTGGTCTTGCCTTCAGGTTCAAGTTCCAGAAGGGACTTGACCACAGGGACTCTCGTCCCTTATGCCTAGGCACCTGTCTGTTCCGTGAGACCAAATTCTCCTTACAGACAGTTGAATGTAGTAAATATTATTTCCTGATTCTTTTCTGTATCCCACAGATGAATCCTCAGTATCAAACAGCCAGTAGTAGGTGCTTAATAAACGCACAGAAACCCCCTGGATATGGGAGTCAAAGCTGCTAGCTCAGTCTTTCCTGCTGCTTGTGGTAATGCCTCCACCCAGTCCCAGCCTGAGCTTTGGGGCCAGCTTGTTGCAGCATGTTCCAGGCTGACATGCAGGGAGAATTCTGCATGGGACACACACACACACAAGCTTTATTCTGAAGTCTTATTTCTGCTTCTCCACCCCACTCAGGCTCCTCCACCCCTCTGCATTCAGCGAATCCTACCCTGCCTACATGCTAAAGTCAAGAGAAAGGAAAGGGTTAAGCCAGGCTTAGATCTGGGAAGTGTGTGTGTGTTGCCTTTGTGTGGGGTGTGGGAAGTGGGCAGGAAAAGATGGCAGGTGGGAGAGGAAGGAAGTGAAACCCTGGTGGGGGGCAGCAGCCTAAGATTGGGAGCTCTTTTTCTTCCAAGCTGGGGGCCAGCTGCTGCATGGCTTAGCAGGGTGGCAAGCAGGTGGGTGGGGCAGGGGGAAGGTAGACAGGAAGATGCTGAGGTAAGCTGGAAAAAGGGGGGTAAGGGAAACAGCAGACAGGGCAGTGGCCCAGGCATGTGGATGGTAACTGGCTGGGGATGTTGATGTCTCCTTGGCCCATTCCAGGAAGACTTCTTTGATGGCACAAACCTCAGGAGTGGGACTGGTTTGCCACGACTCCTTTCTCTGGTGGGGAAAGTGGCCAAGGGTGCCTCTAAGATACCTTCATCCAGCCCATCCTGTGTGCTAGCTTTGGGCATGTAAAGGTTTTTTTGAGCAGAGACCTTTTCCTGAACAATCACCTCTCCAACACTGACACAGAGTTGTTAACACGACCTATTTACACTTGGCCCTCTGGAAGTCCTTTGAGAGTTGGGGTCATTTTGACTTGCCATGTCACCACAGTCTAACTCAGTGTCTAGCACACAGTTAGTGCTCAATAGTTGTGTTAACAAAGGATTCATTTTATCAACCACAGAAAGGAAAGACCCTTGTCTTCTCAATGTGCTCATTGGAAAGTTCTTTCCAATAACTAACCCAAACTCTTCCACCACTGAGGGGCCTGCTGCTTCATTTCTTTATGCCAGTATGGATCTCTTTTAGATCTGCTGCCTGACTTCTTCCAAACCCACTGCTTCTTTCTCTTCATCACAAATTATTGCTCTGTTGTCTCTCCTCAGAATATTTGCTTCCGCTTTTTTCTCAGCCCCTCCCCTCCGCTTTGACATTTTATGGCTATGCTATTATTCCACCAGGAGAACGTGTGGTTTGGTGGGCCTTGAAATTAGAAGAGAAATGAGTTCTTGTTTAGAATGTGCCATTTTCTAGTTTTGTCATCTCTTTGAAGCAGTTTCCTCATCTTTGAAATGGTCATTTTGTTGCCCTAACAAATTTTCAGAGTTGTCATGAAAATTAAATATATACGTAACTAATTTAATCCCAAGATTTAGCAGTTGTCCAAGTGATTTCACAACTTTCTTTCACTCCCATGAGAGCTGATGTACCCATTTTACAGATGTGGAGAAACAGGGTGAAAGACAAGTAACTAACTTGCTTAAGATCATCTAGCTACTAAGTAGCAGAAGTCAAATCCAGTCTCTCTAATTCTAAATCTCATAAGCACACCTTCTTTGGAGAAAAAAATCCCAACCCAGAAAAAAGCCTATGAAATGCTATATTAATATGTTATTACCACTTTGTGGCAAGGGTGAATAAGCTCAAAGAAGCATCATGCTTGACGCTGAGTTGGCTGGCCAGTGAAGGCGTCTGTCCTTTCCCATGGCGCACCCTGACTCACCTGTTGGACAGGTAGGGGGAAGGGGAGAGTAATCAGCCTTACCTGCTCGGAGGTAGGGTGGGGCAAGACACACCCCATCCCTCCCATTGGTTCTTTCCTTAGTCTTACTGACAGTTCCTTGCCCAATCAGGAGGAAGTAACCTTTAATCTGCCAATAGGTGCGGAGTTAGGATGGAACCTCAAGTTGGAGCCCGTCCCTAGGGCCGAGTGGCAGTCCCTGAGGCCAATGGTCAGCGGATAAACAGAGGCGGCGGTGAAAGGGGACTGGACGCGAGACTCCACCCCCTCGATGGGACAGTTTGGCGAGGCAGCCAGTGAGCCCACATCGGCGGGTGGGCGTCTCCTTTAGGGGCGGAGCCACGAGGGGCGAGGGGCGTGGCTTGGCTGTCAGGTCCCTTCGCCTTTTGTTCGGTTACTGAGTTGCTGCTTTGGCCAGAGTCTGGAGCAGCCCCCGCCCGAGCGCGCCGATCTCAGTTCGCAGCCCGCGCCGGCTCCCATCCCGGCCCGACCCCTACCCAGCCCGGCCAGGCTCCAAACGCAGGTGCGGACAATCGGGGGTCGGGTATAGCTGGGGCGAGGGAAGGGTAGCGAGAGGCCGAGAGGCCGATCCCCGTCGTCTCTGGGCAGGTAAGAGCCAGGGAGCGCCACCCTGCACTGGCGGCAGGGGGCGCGCTGGGGTCCTGGGCGCTGCTACCGAGCGGTCGCGAGGTTCGGGCGGAGCGCTACAGGGGGCTCGGGGAGAGGGCGGGGAGGGGTCAGGGCAGGTGCCTCTGGATCGCGTCTCTCCCGGGGCCCGCGGAGCTCTCTCGACGCCGCGTCCCTGACTCTGGCCCTGCCTCTTGCGGGGGAGACTTTCACCTGCTCGGCCTGCTTCCCAGCGCTCACTCTGTAGTCAGGAATTTACTGTTTGGGAAACTTGCTGCCGCTGGTCTCTTTGGGGCCACCCTCACCCCACCTCACGCGTCATCCTCGCTTTCCCTCCCTCTCTACTCCCCCAGGCCTGGGTGGGGCCCTATTGTCTGCGTCCGGNGAGAGTTGGGGTCATTTTGACTTGCCATGTCACCACAGTCTAACTCAGTGTCTAGCACACAGTTAGTGCTCAATAGTTGTGTTAACAAAGGATTCATTTTATCAACCACAGAAAGGAAAGACCCTTGTCTTCTCAATGTGCTCATTGGAAAGTTCTTTCCAATAACTAACCCAAACTCTTCCACCACTGAGGGGCCTGCTGCTTCATTTCTTTATGCCAGTATGGATCTCTTTTAGATCTGCTGCCTGACTTCTTCCAAACCCACTGCTTCTTTCTCTTCATCACAAATTATTGCTCTGTTGTCTCTCCTCAGAATATTTGCTTCCGCTTTTTTCTCAGCCCCTCCCCTCCGCTTTGACATTTTATGGCTATGCTATTATTCCACCAGGAGAACGTGTGGTTTGGTGGGCCTTGAAATTAGAAGAGAAATGAGTTCTTGTTTAGAATGTGCCATTTTCTAGTTTTGTCATCTCTTTGAAGCAGTTTCCTCATCTTTGAAATGGTCATTTTGTTGCCCTAACAAATTTTCAGAGTTGTCATGAAAATTAAATATATATGTAACTAATTTAATCCCAAGATTTAGCAGTTGTCCAAGTGATTTCACAACTTTCTTTCACTCCCATGAGAGAGCTGATGTACCCATTTTACAGATGTGGAGAAACAGGGTGAAAGACAAGTAACTAACTTGCTTAAGATCATCTAGCTACTAAGTAGCAGAAGTCAAATCCAGTCTCTCTAATTCTAAATCTCATAAGCACATCTTCTTTGGAGAAAAAAATCCCAACCCAGAAAAAAGCCTATGAAATGCTATATTAATATGTTATTACCACTTTGTGGCAAGGGTGAATAAGCTCAAAGAAGCATCATGCTTGACGCTGAGTTGGCTGGCCAGTGAAGGCGTCTGTCCTTTCCCATGGCGCACCCTGACTCACCTGTTGGACAGGTAGGGGGAAGGGGAGAGTAATCAGCCTTACCTGCTCGGAGGTAGGGTGGGGCAAGACACACCCCATCCCTCCCATTGGTTCTTTCCTTAGTCTTACTGACAGTTCCTTGCCCAATCAGGAGGAAGTAACCTTTAATCTGCCAATAGGTGCGGAGTTAGGATGGAACCTCAAGTTGGAGCCCGTCCCTAGGGCCGAGTGGCAGTCCCTGAGGCCAATGGTCAGCGGATAAACAGAGGCGGCGGTGAAAGGGGACTGGACGCGAGACTCCACCCCCTCGATGGGACAGTTTGGCGAGGCANCTCCACACATCCGCCACAGCCCCTGGCCTTTGGGAAACAGCCCCCTCCAGAAAACCAAGCCATGGAGCAGGGAGGTTTCAGAAGGCTGGAGGCTGGGATATGAGTCACGACTGAGAAACCTGCCCCCACCTTCACCACCCACACACACCATCCTGGGCCCTTTTGAACTCTCATCTCCCCAGACTCCCAAGCAGAAGCTCTTAAAAAAAAAGCAATGGCAGAAAAATTCTTCCCAGAGCCTCAGTGGAGTGATACAGCAGGACGAGCTCTGGGCTTAGAGCCAAAGGACCCAAATGCCAGCTGTGGCCCTGCTCAGGTCTCGCTGTGCAACATTGGACAGTTACTTAACTCCCTTGAGTTGAGTTTCCATTTCCTCACCTGTAGAATGGTGAACGATGCTTGCCTAGAGGGNCCAAAGGACCCAAATGCCAGCTGTGGCCCTGCTCAGGTCTCGCTGTGCAACATTGGACAGTTACTTAACTCCCTTGAGTTGAGTTTCCATTTCCTCACCTGTAGAATGGTGAACGATGCTTGCCTAGAGGGATGATCGTAAGGATTAAATGAGAATAATTAATGAAAGTGCTTGGAATTTGTAAGTAGTCCTTGTCTTTTAAGTTACCAGGTTTGCTCAGGAGATCACTGAGGTTCAGACAGGTGAAGTGACTACTCCAGTGGGAAATGAGTGACAGACCTGGGAACCAAACCTAGCTCAAACCAAGTCTAAATCCCTATGCTCAGAACTGCCCCACTATAACATCTGTCCAAATAACAGCTCTTCTGTACAGGAGTCAGCTGCCCCCCTCTCATTCTAAGGTGGCTCTTTTCCCCAAGCACTCCCAGGCCAGGAAGAGAACCCCTTCACCTGTACCTGCCTGATCGGTACCCTTTTATTCCCACACAACGCATTCTCAAAGCCTCATCCTTGGCAGCCCAAACAGAGGTTCCAGTGGAAATAGGGTGTAACTGGGATTCGGGGTGGGACCAGGAGAAAGGAGGGAGAGGGCTCCTGTCACTCTAGCTGAGGCCTGATCTAGCAAGAAGTGACCACTTGGATCCTATCTCCCCCGCCCCACCCCAGTTCAGTAAGTAGCTGGTTTGCTCCTCTTAGCAATACTTCCCCACCTCAGTATTATCTTTTCATCGCAGCCACAAACCAGATTAGCTAATCATCTAACCAGTGTAATTACAATGCCTTCCCCTCCTCCACTTTGGCACAGAGAAGAGGGAAATCAGGTTATTTTGCCCAAATTCCTTGCCCTTGTGACACCCACTGAAGCAAAAGAGGAATGGGACCCCCCTGACCCAGGGCACTCCTGGGGGGCGGGGAGGGTTCTGACCTTCACCCCCACTCTCCCATCTACCCCAACGGTAGAGTTGTAGGGTAGGAAGGGTCTTCCCAAGCAAATCAGAGCAAGCAACCCTGATCCCTCGAATCTTCCTTTATCCCAGGACTGAAGGAGAACCTGGCTCTTACATTCCCCACTGTGTTCCCCCAAGGAGGCCAGGGAAAGGGCTCTAAGGAAACTGGAGGAGGGGGCAGGCAGCAGCGGAGAAAGCAGCTCTGCCTGAAACCCTTCCTGCTGAAGCCTTCCTCCTTTCTCCCCTTCGAACTCTCTCAGGAAAGGGGGTGGGTGCAAAACCCTCCAGAAGGAATGTACCTTCGAAAACCTAGAAATCTAATGGAAATCCAGCCCTATCGCTCCGCTTTTCGGACTCAGTCACCAGCCAGCTAAATGACGTGGGGGATGGGACAGAGAAAAAAAAGACCAGAGCAATCGCTCCCCCCACCCTCAGTCTGCTGGCCCGGCCCTGCCCCACCCCCATTCCTGGGGAGGGGGGCAGAGATCGGGAGCGAGCCTGTAGGGCAGGCCTCCTGCGAGGGGGTGTGGTGGTCCCCGGAGGCAGGAAGAGAAGGAAGAAGCTGTTTCCCCTTTGGCCCACCCACCGCCCCTCCTTACTCCGGGCCCCATCTCAGGCCCCAGGGGCCCAGCAAACAGGATGGAGGTGGGGGCAGGGTGGACGGGGTCAGAGCGCAGGCACTAGCCCAGGTTCAGCCTGGCCGACTGGGGGAGGGGACTCTGCTCCGGGAAGGACCCCTTAAGCCTAGAGGGAAGCCCCGGGCCAGAAGGCAGGCAAAGCTCCAGGGAAAGCTGCGGTGAATACTTCTTCCTGAAAAGTTTGTTTGGGGTGATTTTTTCCTCCAAGAAGAGGACAGAGAGCAAAGGTAGTCCTGTTCTCTTAACACTCTGGAAGCCTCAGCTGCGGTAACTGGGCGGGTGAATTCTCCAGGCGTGCACGACCCCTCCGCCCAGACCCCAGTTCTTGACGCGGGTGCCAGACACCGGCTGCACGGGGAAGCCGGGCCCAGCCCCAATCCCACTGCCATCCCATCCCGCCTCCGATGGCAAAGCTAAGAGCCCGGCACCCAGGGAGCGGAGCAGAGGGAGGCGCTGCAGGTACAGTCCCGACTGGGTTCGCGGAGCTGGAGGGCAGGGCCTCTGGACTCCCTGTGCTCACCTGCTTGGCAGGTGGGGCCCGCGTCGCTGGGAAAATGTGCGCTCAGCCCCCAGAGTTGGGCAAACCGGACGCAGACAATAGGGCCCCACCCAGGCCTGGGGGAGTAGAGAGGGAGGGAAAGCGAGGATGACGCGTGAGGTGGGGTGAGGGTGGCCCCAAAGAGACCAGCGGCAGCAAGTTTCCCAAACAGTAAATTCCTGACTACAGAGTGAGCGCTGGGAAGCAGGCCGAGCAGGTGAAAGTCTCCCCCGCAAGAGGCAGGGCCAGAGTCAGGGACGCGGCGTCGAGAGAGCTCCGCGGGCCCCGGGAGAGACGCGATCCAGAGGCACCTGCCCTGACCCCTCCCCGCCCTCTCCCCGAGCCCCCTGTAGCGCTCCGCCCGAACCTCGCGACCGCTCGGTAGCAGCGCCCAGGACCCCAGCGCGCCCCCTGCCGCCAGTGCAGGGTGGCGCTCCCTGGCTCTTACCTGCCCAGAGACGACGGGGATCGGCCTCTCGGCCTCTCGCTACCCTTCCCTCGCCCCAGCTATACCCGACCCCCGATTGTCCGCACCTGCGTTTGGAGCCTGGCCGGGCTGGGTAGGGGTCGGGCCGGGATGGGAGCCGGCGCGGGCTGCGAACTGAGATCGGCGCGCTCGGGCGGGGGCTGCTCCAGACTCTGGCCAAAGCAGCAACTCAGTAACCGAACAAAAGGCGAAGGGACCTGACAGCCAAGCCACGCCCCTCGCCCCTCGTGGCTCCGCCCCTAAAGGAGACGCCCACCCGCCGCTGTGGGCTCACTGGTTGCCTCGCCAAACTGTCCCATCGAGGGGGTGGAGTCTCGCGTCCAGTCCCCTTTCACCGCCGCCTCTGTTTATCCGCTGACCATTGGCCTCAGGGACTGCCACTCGGCCCTAGGGACGGTCTCCAACTTGAGGTTCCATCCTAACTCCGCACCTATTGGCAGATTAAAGGTTACTTCCTCCTGATTGGGCAAGGAACTGTCAGTAAGACTAAGGAAAGAACCAATGGGAGGGATGGGGTGTGTCTTGCCCCACCCTACCTCCGAGCAGGTAAGGCTGATTACTCTCCCCTTCCCCCTACCTGTCCAACAGGTGAGTCAGGGTGCGCCATGGGAAAGGACAGACGCCTTCACTGGCCAGCCAACTCAGCGTCAAGCATGATGCTTCTCTGAGCTTATTCACCCTTGCCACAAAGTGGTAATAACATATTAATATAGCATTTCATAGGCTTTTTTCTGGGTTGGGATTTTTTTCTCCAAAGAAGATGTGCTTATGAGATTTAGAATTAGAGAGACTGGATTTGACTTCTGCTATTTAGTAGCTAGATGATCTTAAGCAAGTTAGTTACTTGTCTTTCACCCTGTTTCTCCACATCTGTAAAATGGGTACATCAGCTCTC
>SJYW01021250.1:4013-23600 GCA_006410735.1 Raphicerus campestris | reverse complement strand
TCCTACTGGACTCTATCAGTCAGCGCTGCCAGTCTGCTCTTGGGCAGGAAGTTGGCTGTCCTCAGCTTTGGAGCTGGGAGCCCTGGGGGCTGGGAGTAGATTTTTCTGCTGCTGAGAAGGCCTTTCTGGTCATGGGGGTGGGGTCAGCAGAGCCTTGGTCCTGGAGGAAGGGGCTGGTGTCCCTGTCCTCAGACCCACCTGGTTCTGGCACGTCTGCCAGCTGGCCACCTGACACCCAGATGGACCTGGGAAATGGGCCTCTATCTGTTTCGGTACAGCCTGGGTACTGAACCTATCAGCCTTGGGCTTCCAGATCACTTGAGGTCAGGAGGGAACCCTAGGCATGGGGAATTACTGATCCTGGAGAAGAGAAGACTGAGGGGACTTGATGTGACAGATGAGGAAAGAGAATGAACTCAGTCCTGGCTGATTGCTACTAAGAGGGTGACAGGCTTGCAGTTTTCCACCCTTACCTCCCCACCACCTCCCACCCAGAATACAGAAGCGATCAGGACTCTTTTTTTTTTAATCTTAAAAAAAATTATTTATTTTTAATTGAAGGATAATTACAGTATTGCATTCATTTTTACCAAACACCAATATGAATCAACCATAGGTTTACCCATGTCCCCTCCTACTTGAACATCCCTCCCACCTCCCTCCCCAAGTCTATTTCTTTTTCTTTTTTTTTTTTCACCTTTTTGGCACATGGGGTCTTAATTTCCTGACCAGGGATTGAACCCGCACCCCCTGCATTGGTAGGCAGCATCTTAACCACTGCACCACCGTGGAAGTCCCCAGGATGCTTATGGAAGGAATGGAGGCTAGACAGAAAGAAGGACTTCCCACCTGTTAGAGATGAGGTCTTGAGTTGATAAGTAAGAGAGAGATGTCAATGGAGGCTCAGAGTTGACTCTTCTCTGAAGGGGATGAAGCAGGGCNAATGGAGGCTAGACAGAAAGAAGGACTTCCCACCTGTTAGAGATGAGGTCTTGAGTTGATAAGTAAGAGAGAGATGTCAATGGAGGCTCAGAGTTGACTCTTCTTGAAGGGGATGAAGCAGGGCCCCATCCATGTGAGTTGGGGAGGGCCAGCCTACCCCAAGAGAGCAGGCAGGAATCACTACTGTTTGGGGGCAAGTCTGAGGTCTAGTGGGTCCCTGCTGGGGAAACTTTTAGTCTTGTGTTTTTTGGGAGGAGAGACCTGGCTCCGAGAGGGGCAGGGAGCCATGAGCCACTTACCCAGTGACCCCTGTGAAGAGAAAGAGCAGTGTGACTGGGGCAAGTCATCAGGGTTTGTGTCTCTGCAAGGGTCACCATGAGGCCTGCCTTCTGGGTTGAATCTGGTGGAGGTCTTGGGAGGCATGGACTGCCCTGATTTCCAGCAGCTTCTCTGGCCAGGCCAAAAAGAAAACTCTCTGACCCCTCCCCCTTTGCTCAGCCTCTTGGCACCTCAGCTGTTGGGGGCCCTCAGGGCAGGAAGCTCAGCTTTCTGTGACCTACGGAGTGTAGGTTAATAGGTCAGCTATCTTTCCTCACTGTGAGGACAGCAGATTCTTGTCTCTGGCAAGTGGCAGGCATGGAGGACAATTGAAACAGGGCTGGGCAGTCAATACACTGCTTATTTGGGGGTGAGCGGAGGTTGTACTCACTATGACTCCCCTTCCCGCTTGATTGAAAAAGTAATATCTGCTCACTTTGCAAAATAGTTGGAAAGTTTAGGAAAGTTTTTGAAAGAAGAAAAAAAGTCATCCATAATCCTGTCCTTTGAGGCATCTACTAACATTTCTTCCCTTCTCTTAGCATGCTCCTGTTTCTCAGCCTTGCTCTTGGATGATCTCATGCTGTGTATACAATAACAAATTTTAACCAAACCTTTATCCAAATCCTGGATTTCTCCAGCAAATGCTGAACAGGGAAGTAACAGTTGGATCTTTCTTGCTTTTCCAGGAAGTCAGGCAGCAATCCCTGCAGAGTGAAACTCTGGGGAATCACAGCCTGAGGAGTGGACACAAGCTGGGGTTGCGCTCCCCAGGCCCCCCTGGGGTGGTTGGGTGGGGATAGCAGGCACTTGTGTATTGAGATATGTCTTTAGCGGTTGTTTCCTGAGGCTGGTAAAGCGTTTTTCCATTCCCAGGAGTCTTGGTTTGGGGTCTCTGCTGGTTTGGGATTTTTGCCCACCCAGGGTCCCCAGCAGGGAATGAATCTCCAGCTGGAGTCCTCTCCAGGGGAGCCCAGAGGTTCCCAGGGTCCAGCCACCTGGCCGGGCATTTCCCTCTCCTTCAAGTCCCCTTCATTTTCCCACCCTGGTTTGTTTGCTTTGGGCAGGAGCCCAGAAGGAAGAAAATAAACAGCAGCTGGGTCGGCCTGACCTGAACCTCCTCCACCCCCAGCCAGGCCTGGGCCGCTGCTCGGGCTGTTCTCCAGACCGGAAGTGAGGGGTTTCCTCCGGAAGCTCAGGATGGGCTTCTGTGTCTTCTCCTGTCCCTAGAGCCCTGGCCATGGCTGGTGCCCATTTGGCTCTGCCCATTTGGAATGACTGGTCTGATGGGGGAGACGACAGTTTTGGCCAAGGAACATCTTGTCCACGGGTGGGGGTGTTTCTCCTGGAGCCACTAGTCTGAGGGGAGTGGCCGCTCTGGGAAGCCCCAGCCTGATGAGGGGGAGACAGGGCTCTCGAGGGAAGCAGTCACGTCTCTGTACTTCTAGAGTCTGTTTCCGACTGTGCTTGGGCCCGCCGGCCAAGTCTCTTCTGGAGCCAGAGAGAGTGAGGAAGGGTGGGGGCTGGTTACCCTGCAGAGCCCAGCCTCTCCCCTGGGGCTGCTATGTGGGGAATGTCCAAGCGTGACTGGCCTGCCTGCCCCCGATTGCAGACCGCAGCACATGTGACCGGGGAGAGGGGCAGCACTGTTTCTGCCCCTTCCCCTCCCAGGACCTGGATATAACTCATCCTCCCCAACCACACCCTGTCCCCCAACACCAGGGCCTCTGGCCTAGGACCAGAGCTAGGAGGCAACTCCCCTCCTAGCCCTTATCTGAGAGGTCAGGGAAGAGAAGCTTGGGTCTTAACCTTGGGTGTGCGTGCCTGCTAAGTCACTTTAGTTGTGTCTGACTAACTGCGACCCTATGGACTGTAGCCTACCAGGCTCCTCTGTCCATGGGATTCTCCAGGCAAGAATACTGGATTGGTTGCCATGCCCTCCGGCAGGGGATCTTCCTGATCCAGGGATCGAACCTGTGTCTCCTGCATTGGCAGACAGGTTCTTTACCACTAGCACCCCCCTGGGAAGCTCCTGGGGTACTGGGTCCTAAAAAGCAGGCTGGCTGCCAGCTACCTTACTGGGCCCACATTGCTGGCCTCCTCTGCAACTTCTTTGCTTTCCTAATGGAAGGACATGGGTTCTTCCTATCGAGACCTCTGCAGTCATGGTTGTGTACCATCCACACAACTTAACAGTGGTCTGAAGAAAGCAGTGTCTTGATTGTCTCCACTTTATTTTTGGCTGTGCCGCTCAGCGTGTAGGATCTTAGTTCCCCGTCCAGGGATTGAACCCATCCCCCTGCAGTGGAAGTGCGGAGTCCTAACCTCTGGACTGCCAGGGAAGTCCTGGTCTCCACTTTACAGAGGAGGAATATGAGGCTTCAGGAAACCACTTGACTTGCCCAAGGGCGCAGGGCCAGTGTGAGGTGGGGCTGGATGGAGCTTTCCCCTGACTGCACCCTGTCCTCGGTCCCCTTCCTCTATCGCTGTCTGAGCCCATGATCTGCATCTGCAGAGTGCTGACCTCTGGCCCAAGGACCTTCTGGAAGCCCTGCCTGCTATGCTGCAACATTTCTGAGCCAGGGCCCAGCACACTGTTCGGGCAACCAATTCCTGTTCTGATTTCCAGATGTCTGATTGTAACTTGGTGTCATACAGCCCAGCCCAGATGTGGGAGTTTTTCAATTTATTTTTAATTTTTAAATATTTTTGGCTGTGCTGCACTGCACATGGGATCCAGTTCCCTAACCAGGGATCGAACCTGTGTCCCCTGCAGTGGAAGCACAGAGTGCTAACTCCTGGGGAAGTCCTGGGAGTTATTTTTTATTTCAGAGCTGGGCTGCACTCTGCCAGGACAGTCTTGGATTTAGAGTGCCCAGTGACAGCCCACTGGGTTGGCCATGCAGAGGAGGAAGCAGGAGTGGAGGGCAGAGTGTGCCCCAAAGCAGCCTCATTGCTTGCTTGCAGATTCCTGGCCAGTGTGGACCAGTGGGGGAAGGGTCCCTTGCACCCCCTCTCCAGAGCCCCTGTTCTCTCTTCCTGCCCCTTGCGAGGTCCCCATCCCATCCTGTGATCTCTGAGCTGGCTTCTTCCTTCTGTGTCGCCAACAATAGAACCACTGCTAAACAAAGCGCCCCCATTCAGTTCAGAGCCCCGCCCTGTGTCTGGCTCTGCCCATCTCCGGCCAGGGTGCCTGGGCAGGGCCCACGTCTGTCTCGCCTCCTTCCACCCTGGCTCTGACCAGGGGCATTGTGGTGGCTCTCCAGATCCAGGGCAGAGAGGGATGAGACCAAAGTGGGTGCAGCCTCCTCCACCCTGGGAACTGCAAAACCAGCATTTTGGTTTCTTGTGAGAGAATTCCCCTGGTTCTCCTGGGGAGTAGGTGAGAAGAGGTGGGGTTGCTTGACAGTCCTGCCTGAGGTCTTAGATCTTTCCTGTGCTGAGAGGAGCTCCCTCCACCATCCTTTCTTCATGAAGAGTTCTGGTGTGTCTTCTCTGAACTGCTTTCTACCTTTGACCTTGCCCACCCTCAGTGTTTTCTTGACTGTCATGGGAACTCTGACTTTTTATCCCTAGAATCTTAGATATCAAGGTTTCTCTGAGATCACCTGGGCCACCTTTTCTGTGGATGAAGCACAGAGAGGGAAATGTGTTGCCCAAGGACACACAGCAAGTTGCCAGCAGAGCAATCAGACCTGTGACTCCTGATTTTGGAGCAGCCAGTGCTTGGCTCCACCTATGCTCCCTTCAGCTCCCTGCCTCCAGTGTCTCTGCAGGTGCCTGGCATTCTTTCCCTGACTCTAAGGTTTCCCCTCTTCCCCCAGATGCCCTGTTAGGAGCCAGGGGAAGAGGCTGGTTGGCAACGAGGCAGACCTGGGCTTGAGCAGAGCACCACTCTTTTTCAGTGTGGTACTTGTTTCCTCATCTGGAAACTGGAATAATCAAATGCTGACCAGGGTTGCTTCTAGGAAGCTTGAGATTCATTTGCTAATTAAGACACCCCCCCCCACACACACACACCTTGCCTCCATCCTTCCACTATGGTGGATCCTTTGACCTCCGAGAAGCCTCTGTCTCATTCTGGGCAGTTGTCCAGCCCTCAGCTTCTCTTAGCTCCAGGCTTGGGCTGGTAGGGGTGCTGAGGGGCCTGCTAGGAAACACCTCTCTTATGGCTAGCCTTGACCTCAAGGGTCCCTTTGGATCTGGGGCCAGCGAGTGGATTGTTCCCTAGGTTCTGGCCAAGGCCTGCATCTCTCACTTGGCTGAGAAGCACCAGGGGTAGGTGATGGTCTCTATTGGGAGTAGCGTTTTCTGGCTCAGATGGGCTGTTTTTACTGATAGGGCTGGAGATACTTAGTTTTGTTTTTTTTAAAAACTCACTATAGAGTAAACAAGAAAAGTTATACAATCATCTCAAGAGATGTAGAAAGATCATTTGGTAACATTCAGTATCCATGGCAGGCAGGCCTGGAACCCAGCCGCAGTAGGACCTTCCTTCTGCCTCTTGAGTGCTAGTTTGAAATTTTTTTTGGGGGGGTTGTTTTTTCCATTGGAGGATAATTGCTTTACAATATTGTGTTGCTTTCTGCCTTACATCAACATGAATCAGCCACAGGGAAATGTCCAGTTTGTCCTCAGCGAATCTGGCTAAGGCTCGGCGGCCAGATGGCAGCTCAGCTGTCTGCCCAGCAAAGTGGCCTTCGCAGGGTTAATGCAGCTGTCTTTACTGACGCAGTTTCATCTTCCTTCTCCAGGGCTCGGATGTCCAAGGCTTCCTGCCTGAATTTTCTCCCTGGAGGCTGCTCAGAGACAGGCTTTCTCCTCCCAAACACTCCTGTGTTCTCTGTCTTGTCTCTCCAGGGAAGGCAGGAGTGCTGGGTGGGCAGCGAGTGCTTAGGGCAGGGGCGAGGGGGAGGTCTCCCCCTGAAATAGCTGCATGGCCTGGAGAGCAGCTGGGCACATCTGGCGGCACTGAGCCTTCTTCTGTTTATCAGCCCGAAACTCTGAGTCACTTGGGGTGATGGGAGGAGAGGAAAGAGGCTCCAGGGAGTGGGCCTGGCTCCTGCCTCTGCCTGTTCCAGGTGTGCTTACAGCCAGGGGAGTGGAGGGGTCACCATAAAAGGCAGGGAGACCTGGAGGATCACTGGCGTCCTCCTGGGAGGTGGCGCTGGGCCTGTCCGGGAAGATGTATCTGGTGACCTTTGTTCCCGGCGACGGACCAGGCTCACTAGCCACTGCAGCCTCGTCCCCAACTGGTCTCCAACGCAGTGGGACAACGGGTTTGAAGTGCTGGGTGCTGCCTCCCCTCTGGTGGGCCAGCCTGGGGTCTACTTGCCATCTGAGGCCACACTGGGTGTGCACAGACCACAGACAGGTGTCACTCACGCCCAAGCCTGGTCCCGGCTATCATTTCTCTGTTGTGCCCCCTCACCTGGTGGAACCTCGGTTTCCCCATCTGTAAATTGGGAAGCAGAGCATGTGCTTTGAAAACCACTTGTGAGGATGTCTTGAAAGGCACCAGGTAGGCCCTCACTGGGGTGCAGCTTCTCTCATCCCTCTTCCTGGCTATTGGACTCTGGAGGTCAGCACCCGAGACAAGGGAGCTGGATGGACCAAATAGGAGTCACCTCGCTGGCACAGAGTCAGGCCCAGCTATTCATGACCCTCAGGTGTCCCCAAGTCTCTGAATAGTAGCAGTGACTCCCCTGAGGCCTGCTTCACCCTGAGGAGAGAACACACCCTGGGGGAATACTGATACCCAGCCGGGGCCACCGACACTGCGCACCTACTGTGTGCCAGGTGCCCAGCTGGGTTGGTGGTGGGAGGTGGTGCTGCCCCATTTTACAGATGAGGATGGGGGTTCAGCTGAGTGGTGAATGGCCCAGGAGTATGTGGCTGAGGTCTGAACTGGTTGATGGGACTCAGAATTCTGGGGAAGGCTTCTCAGCTGGGGTGCCGGAGAGATGGGGTTCTTAAGGCCTGAGCCTCTGGGGTCACTCATGATCCTGCCCCATATGCAGAAGATTCTGGAGTCTCTGAGGCTCCCAGAGAAACCTGTCTGACTGCTTCCCTGCCCCACCCGCTTTCCCTGTTTCCCACCCAGTGCCTGGGGTGTAGTTGCCTCACCTTGCAGCCCTTCCCAGGAGCCCCAGTGGATGGGGGTGGGCCTTCGGGACCCTAGAAGTTGCTGGAGGCTCTGAGTGACGTCTCTTGCCCTGGGGGTTTGGGGCTGTGGGCCGCAAGGAGAGTGAGCNACTCTGGCATCCACTCGGGGGCCAACACCTGTGTGCCCTCGGTCAGCAGCAAGGGCCTCATGGAGGAGGACGAGGCCTGCGGGCGGCAGTACACGCTCAAGAAGACCACCACCTACACCCAGTCGGTGCCCCCGGGCCAAGGTCAGGACCCCTGGGGACTCTTCTGTGGGGCTGTCCCAGCAGAAAAACTGCTGTCTCCTGGAGGGAGGTGAGGGTCAAAGGAGGCAGACCTCAGGAGGCTCTCAGTCTTCGGAGGGAGGCCCAGCTCCGGTGCTTAGACTCAGCAGTCTGAGGGAGGAGGCACAGCATCTTCACAGCGCCCCTCCTTCTGGGACGGAGGCAGATTCCCGTCCCGTGACCCTCTAATAAGAAGGGGAGGCATAGACTCTGCACGCCAGTCTGATGGAAGAGGCACGGTCCTTGCCCTCACCCTCAGGGAACCCAGAGGCTCAGGGAAGACACAGTCCTTTTGCTCAAGTATGCAGCGGGGGCAGAGCCCAGTTCTGGGGCTTGGTCAGGGTGGGGATGCCTGCCAGCCCAGGGTGTCCTGCCTCCCTGGGGGAAAGGAGGGTCCAGTCCCATCTGTAGCCCACAGATGGCTCTAGGGCCCTGAATGGTGCTGTACGGTGAGCCTTGGGAGCTGGGGAGGCTGGAGGATAGGTGGTGGCAGCCCAGGCCACTGGAGTGCTCAGCCTCTGCACCCCGGGGAGCTCCTTCCGCCAGCACGCAGAGGCCTCTCGGCTTGGCGGGGCCAGGCATTGCGTTAGTTGCTAAAGTGCAGTATCCAGGCGGGAAAGCCATGTGGATGTCCCCTCCTTCTCAACTAATGGGAGTGGGGAACCTCTGTCTCCCTCTCCTCTGGGCTTTGGGATACTCACCAGGGCAGGGCTGCCTGGAAAACTGGGGTACCTGTCTCTGGGACTTCCGGACTTAACAGGGGGTGGAGTCTGGACCGAACTGAGAGCCCTTCTCCTGTTTTGTGAATCCCACAGTCCCAACTTGCCCTGTCATCCATTGTATTCTATTGGGTGACCCTCGGGGCCTCTATTTGGTACTGCTGCTGAGTCACTTCAGTCATGCCCGACTCTTTGTGACCCCCATGGACCATAGCCCTCCAGGCTCCTCTGGTCATGGAATTCTTCAGGCAAGAATACTGGAGTGGGTTGCCATGCCCTTCTCCAGGAGATCTTCCTGTATCTCCTGCGTTTCCTGTGTTACAGGCAGATTCTTTACCACTGAGCCACCAGGGAAGCCCCTGGGCCTCTATTTAGCTGACCATATAATGGGAGAATTGCCTCCTTTGGGGAGGTTGAGGGTATAATTAGAATCAGGAGATTTCAGGGTTGGAAAGAGACAGAGGTTGTATCATCCTACCCCTACCTGATTGTTAAGGGAGGGGCATAGAGTCAGGGTTGGGTTCTGGAGTCAGGCTGTCTGGGTTCGGGTCCTAACTCGGGTTCTTATAACCTCTCTGTGTCTCAGTTTTCCCATCTGTAAAGTGGAGATAATAATAGTCCTTGCCTTGTAGGGTTGTAAGATTAAATGAGAAAAATATAAGGACAGCACTTAATTCACTGCTGGGCACATAATAAGTATATGCATAGGACTTCCCTGGTGGTCCAGTGGTTAAGGCTCTGTGCTACCAATGCAGGCGACGTGGGTTTGATCCCTGATTGGGGAACTGAGATCCCACATGCTGTGCAGCATGGCCAAAAGACCTTTAAAAAAGTATAGCCACATGTTGTGTTTGTTTTTTTTTTTTTTACAAATTGAAGATTTGTGATAACTGCGTGGATCAAGTCTATATGCATCATTTTTCCAGCAGCATTTGCTTACTTCATGTCTCTGTATCACATTTTAGTAATTCTTGCAATATTTCGAACATTTTCATGATGATTCTCTTTGTGCTGGTAATCTGTGATCAGTGATCTTTGATAATGCTGCTATGACTTGCTGAAGACTCAGATGATGGTCATCATTTTTTGGCAATAAAATACTTTAAAATTAAGATATGTACATTTTTTGGACACAGTGCTATCGCACAGTACAGCAAATAGCGTAAACATAAGTTTTATATGCAGTAGGCAACCAAAAAATTCATGACTCACTTTACTGAAATATTCACTTCTTTATTGTAGTGGTAGGGAACTATGTATCTTTTATATATTATACGTTATATAACTATAATATCTTTTAGGGTAGGCTGCAGTCCGTGGGGTTGCTAAGAGTCGGACACAACTGAGCGACTTCACTTTGACTTTTCTCTTTCATGCATTGGAGAAGGAAATGGCAACCCACTCCAGTGTTCTTGCCTGGAGAATCCCAGAGATGGCGGAGCCTGGTGGGCTACCGTCTATGGGGTCACACAGAGTCGGACACGACTGAAGCGACTTAGCAGCAGCAGCAGCAGTACTCAAAAAATGTTAACTATTCCTTTTAATAATAATGAACTCTGACCTTATTTTTAGCGATATGTGCCAGGCACATGCATCTTTTCCTTTAAGAACAATTCACACTATTATGTCATTTAATTCTCATAAGAATTCCCTGTGATGAACAGAACAGGAGGTGCCCCATTTTATCGCTGATGACCTGAGGTGATGATGACCTCCTCAAGGTCACTGGTTAAAGGCAGAACTGCAAGTAGTGGACTAGAAGTCAGCCCAGAGAGCCCAGATGGGATGCCTGCTCCCCAGTGTCCCCCTGCCCGCTTCCTGCAACTCAGTCCCTCTCTGCTGGCCCCCAGGTGACCTGGAGTACCAGATGTCCACAACTGCCAGAGCCAAGCGGGTGCGGGAGGCCATGTGTCCCGGTGTGACAGGAGAGGACAGCTCGCTGCTGCTGGCCACCCAGGTGGAGGGGCAGACCACCAACCTGCAGCGGCTGGCCGAGCCATCCCAACTCCTCAAGTCGGCCATCGTGCATCTCATCAACTACCAGGACGACGCTGAGCTGGCCACCCGGGCGCTGCCTGAGCTCACCAAGCTGCTCAATGATGAGGACCCGGTCTGTGAGGGCCTGGCCAGGGTGGAGGCAGGACAGGGAGAGGAGTCAGGGGTCTGCAGGAAAGGGCCCTGCCCGGGTAGAGAGAGATCATTGACCCAGAGCCTCATCAGCGGGAAGTCTGACCTGGGTCTGTCTGAGCTTTGTGGAGGTGTCTCCTGGCCTTTCCTTCTCACAATGGCAGCCATCTCGGGCCGTCTGCTCACTCCCTCCTCTCCTCCTCCTTACCCCTCAAGGTGGTGGTGACCAAGGCGGCCATGATCGTGAACCAGCTGTCGAAGAAGGAGGCGTCTCGGCGGGCGCTGATGGGCTCGCCCCAGCTGGTGGCGGCCGTTGTGCGCACCATGCAGAACACCAGCGACCTGGACACGGCCCGCTGCACCACCAGCATCCTGCACAACCTCTCCCACCACCGCGAGGGGCTGCTTGCCATCTTCAAGTCGGGCGGCATCCCTGCCCTGGTCCGCATGCTCAGGTACCCACTCCTACTCCCTGTAGGAGCCAGGGGCGTCCCCTCCCTTGGACTTCCCTGGTCTTCCATAGATTTATTGAGTACCTACTGTGCCAGGTGCAGAACCAGGCTCAGTCCTGATGCTCAGCTGCCCACAGCCTAGCAGGGGAGATAGGCAGGTAACTCTCAGGTTATTTATCAGGATACAGTGTAGATGAGGGCAAAGGTGTGCCCAAGATTGGCCAGTGGAGCTCCAAGCAGCTGTGCACTCTGATGGCAGGGGGTTGACAGAGGAGAGGACTTCCACTGGTATAGATGACGGGAAGAGTATTCCAGGCAGAGGGAACAGCCTGTGCAAAATCCCTTGCTACCTGTATCTTTCCCTGCCTTGCAATGCTGAATGGCCTTTTTCCTGATCCCCATACCCAGCTGCGAGTTCCTTAAGGGCGGAGATACTGATCTTACTCCTCTCTGAGTCCCTTGCAGGCCTTTCTAGCATGATGCCTTCCACATGGCAGTTACTCAGGTGTCCAGGAGACCAACTCAATAGGGACAGGTATGCTTAGCACCGAACTGGGAGTCCAGAGCAAGAGGAGTCACGGTCTCAGTGGAGAGAGGAGAGGTGCTGCATGCTCTGTTCATAGAAATGAAACTGGACTCAAGGGACAATGAAATTTTAGTAAAGAGCAATTTCCGTAGAGGTGTCAGTATTGGGGAAGGCTTCCTGCAGGAGATGACCCACATTTACCTGGAACCTGACTCACATGAACCCTCTACCCTCATCCTAGCTCCCCTGTGGAGTCGGTCNCATCTGTAGCCCACAGATGGCTCTAGGGCCCTGAATGGTGCTGTACGGTGAGCCTTGGGAGCTGGGGAGGCTGGAGGATAGGTGGTGGCAGCCCGGGCCACTGGAGTGCTCAGCCTCTGCACCCCGGGGAGCTCCTTCCGCCAGCACGCAGAGGCCTCTCGGCTTGGCGGGGCCAGGCATTGCGTTAGTTGCTAAAGTGCAGTATCCAGGCGGGAAAGCCATGTGGATGTCCCCTCCTTCTCAACTAATGGGAGTGGGGAACCTCTGTCTCCCTCTCCTCTGGGCTTTGGGATACTCACCAGGGCAGGGCTGCCTGGAAAACTGGGGTACCTGTCTCTGGGACTTCCGGACTTAACAGGGGGTGGAGTCTGGACCGAACTGAGAGCCCTTCTCCTGTTTTGTGAATCCCACAGTCCCAACTTGCCCTGTCATCCATTGTATTCTATTGGGTGACCCTCGGGGCCTCTATTTGGTACTGCTGCTGAGTCACTTCAGTCATGCCCGACTCTTTGTGACCCCCATGGACCATAGCCCTCCAGGCTCCTCTGGTCATGGAATTCTTCAGGCAAGAATACTGGAGTGGGTTGCCATGCCCTTCTCCAGGAGATCTTCCTGTATCTCCTGCGTTTCCTGTGTTACAGGCAGATTCTTTACCACTGAGCCACCAGGGAAGCCCCTGGGCCTCTATTTAGCTGACCATATAATGGGAGAATTGCCTCCTTTGGGGAGGTTGAGGGTATAATTAGAATCAGGAGATTTCAGGGTTGGAAAGAGACAGAGGTTGTATCATCCTACCCCTACCTGATTGTTAAGGGAGGGGCATAGAGTCAGGGTTGGGTTCTGGAGTCAGGCTGTCTGGGTTCGGGTCCTAACTCGGGTTCTTATAACCTCTCTGTGTCTCAGTTTTCCCATCTGTAAAGTGGAGATAATAATAGTCCTTGCCTTGTAGGGTTGTAAGATTAAATGAGAAAAATATAAGGACAGCACTTAATTCACTGCTGGGCACATAATAAGTATATGCATAGGACTTCCCTGGTGGTCCAGTGGTTAAGGCTCTGTGCTACCAATGCAGGCGACGTGGGTTTGATCCCTGATTGGGGAACTGAGATCCCACATGCTGTGCAGCATGGCCAAAAGACCTTTAAAAAAGTATAGCCACATGTTGTGTTTGTTTTTTTTTTTTTTACAAATTGAAGATTTGTGATAACTGCGTGGATCAAGTCTATATGCATCATTTTTCCAGCAGCATTTGCTTACTTCATGTCTCTGTATCACATTTTAGTAATTCTTGCAATATTTCGAACATTTTCATGATGATTCTCTTTGTGCTGGTAATCTGTGATCAGTGATCTTTGATAATGCTGCTATGACTTGCTGAAGACTCAGATGATGGTCATCATTTTTTGGCAATAAAATACTTTAAAATTAAGATATGTACATTTTTGGACACAGTGCTATCGCACAGTACAGCAAATAGCGTAAACATAAGTTTTATATGCAGTAGGCAACCAAAAAATTCATGACTCACTTTACTGAAATATTCACTTCTTTATTGTAGTGGTAGGGAACTATGTATCTTTTATATATTATACGTTATATAACTATAATATCTTTTAGGGTAGGCTGCAGTCCGTGGGGTTGCTAAGAGTCGGACACAACTGAGCGACTTCACTTTGACTTTTCTCTTTCATGCATTGGAGAAGGAAATGGCAACCCACTCCAGTGTTCTTGCCTGGAGAATCCCAGAGATGGCGGAGCCTGGTGGGCTACCGTCTATGGGGTCACACAGAGTCGGACACGACTGAAGCGACTTAGCAGCAGCAGCAGCAGTACTCAAAAAATGTCAACTATTCCTTTTAATAATAATGAACTCTGACCTTATTTTTAGCGATATGTGCTAGGCACATGCATCTTTTAAGAACAATTCACACTATTATGTCATTTAATTCTCATAAGAATTCCCTGTGATGAACAGAACAGGAGGTGCCCCATTTTATCGCTGATGACCTGAGGTGATGATGACCTCCTCAAGGTCACTGGTTAAAGGCAGAACTGCAAGTAGTGGACTAGAAGTCAGCCCAGAGAGCCCAGATGGGATGCCTGCTCCCCAGTGTCCCCCTGCCCGCTTCCTGCAACTCAGTCCCTCTCTGCTGGCCCCCAGGTGACCTGGAGTACCAGATGTCCACAACTGCCAGAGCCAAGCGGGTGCGGGAGGCCATGTGTCCCGGTGTGACAGGAGAGGACAGCTCGCTGCTGCTGGCCACCCAGGTGGAGGGGCAGACCACCAACCTGCAGCGGCTGGCCGAGCCATCCCAACTCCTCAAGTCGGCCATCGTGCATCTCATCAACTACCAGGACGACGCTGAGCTGGCCACCCGGGCGCTGCCTGAGCTCACCAAGCTGCTCAATGATGAGGACCCGGTCTGTGAGGGCCTGGCCAGGGTGGAGGCAGGACAGGGAGAGGAGTCAGGGGTCTGCAGGAAAGGGCCCTGCCCGGGTAGAGAGAGATCATTGACCCAGAGCCTCATCAGCGGGAAGTCTGACCTGGGTCTGTCTGAGCTTTGTGGAGGTGTCTCCTGGCCTTTCCTTCTCACAATGGCAGCCATCTCGGGCCGTCTGCTCACTCCCTCCTCTCCTCCTCCTTACCCCTCAAGGTGGTGGTGACCAAGGCGGCCATGATCGTGAACCAGCTGTCGAAGAAGGAGGCGTCTCGGCGGGCGCTGATGGGCTCGCCCCAGCTGGTGGCGGCCGTTGTGCGCACCATGCAGAACACCAGCGACCTGGACACGGCCCGCTGCACCACCAGCATCCTGCACAACCTCTCCCACCACCGCGAGGGGCTGCTTGCCATCTTCAAGTCGGGCGGCATCCCTGCCCTGGTCCGCATGCTCAGGTACCCACCCCTACTCTCTGTAGGAGCCAGGGGCGTCCCCTCCCTTGGACTTCCCTGGTCTTCCATAGATTTATTGAGTACCTACTGTGCCAGGTGCAGAACCAGGCTCAGTCCTGATGCTCAGCTGCCCACAGCCTAGCAGGGGAGATAGGCAGGTAACTCTCAGGTTATTTATCAGGATACAGTGTAGATGAGGGCAAAGGTGTGCCCAAGATTGGCCAGTGGAGCTCCAAGCAGCTGTGCACTCTGATGGCAGGGGGTTGACAGAGGAGAGGACTTCCACTGGTATAGATGACGGGAAGAGTATTCCAGGCAGAGGGAACAGCCTGTGCAAAATCCCTTGCTACCTGTATCTTTCCCTGCCTTGCAATGCTGAATGGCCTTTTTCCTGATCCCCATACCTAGCTGCGAGTTCCTTAAGGGCGGAGATACTGATCTTACTCCTCTCTGAGTCCCTTGCAGGCCTTTCTAGCATGATGCCTTCCACATGGCAGTTACTCAGGTGTCCAGGAGACCAACTCAATAGGGACAGGTATGCTTAGCACCGAACTGGGAGTCCAGAGCAAGAGGAGTCACGGTCTCAGTGGAGAGAGGAGAGGTGCTGCATGCTCTGTTCATAGAAATGAAACTGGACTCAAGGGACAATGAAATTTTAGTAAAGAGCAATTTCCGTAGAGGTGTCAGTATTGGGGAAGGCTTCCTGCAGGAGATGACCCACATTTACCTGGAACCTGACTCACATGAACCCTCTACCCTCATCCTAGCTCCCCTGTGGAGTCGGTCTTGTTCTATGCCATCACCACGCTGCACAACTTACTGCTCTACCAGGAGGGTGCCAAGATGGCAGTGCGCCTGGCAGACGGGCTGCAGAAGATGGTGCCCCTGCTCAACAAGAACAACCCCAAGTTCCTGGCCATCACCACCGACTGCCTGCAGCTGCTGGCTTATGGCAACCAGGAGAGCAAGGTGGGCTGAGCCGTGTTGTCCTCACACAACCGTGTGCTTCCTCCAGTGCTTTCCTGTGGGCGTTTTTTATACAGTTGTAGTCATAACAATTTACAACTTGGCATGTTTTCTACTAACATATGATATTTAAATTATTATTATTATATTTTTACTACTCTGTCCTCAAAACCACCCTTTATAAGAGCAAATAACATTTCATTAAATGGAGACTCCAGACTTCATCCTGAGGAAGGGCATTTAGGTTGCTCCTGATCTTCAATTTTTATGAACAATGCTTTAATGAACATAGTCAAGACACAGCTTTTCCCAAAAAGTAGGAATTTTTTTCATCAGTAGGGTTAAGGGTTTTTAATATTTCTAAGCTTTTACAAAAATTTCCAGGTACTTTCCAAAAGGATTCCCTTATTTACAATGCCATCAGCAGCAATGTATGTTAGTAGTCTCACCTCATCCTTGCCAGCATTGTGTATTATCATTTTTTTCAATATTTGGCTTGTTTAATAGTCACAAAAGCTATTCAGGTTTTGGATAAAGCTCAGTAATAACAGCTGTGTCACCTACCCTCCCTTCTTTCCTTGTTCCTTGCCAGAAACCCTATGTGTCTCACACTCATTTCCCCCCTCCCGCCACAGCTCATCATCCTGGCCAACGGAGGACCCCAGGCCCTCGTCCAGATCATGCGCAACTACAGTTATGAGAAGCTGCTCTGGACCACCAGCCGTGTGCTCAAAGTGCTGTCCGTGTGTCCCAGCAACAAGCCTGCCATTGTGGAGGCTGGTAAGTACTGCAGCCCGTGAGGATGGCCCATGTAGCCGGGCGGGTGGGAGCGGAACCCCTGACCAGCCACCAGGCTCAGTCCGCTGTGCTCCCCTGTGGCTGACATGTGCTCATCTCCTACCCCAGGTGGGATGCAGGCCCTGGGCAAGCACCTGACGAGCAACAGCCCCCGCCTTGTGCAGAACTGCCTGTGGACCCTGCGCAACCTCTCGGATGTGGCCACCAAGCAGGTAAGAGAGGTGATCAGGCCTGTGTCCTCCTCCTCAGCTGTCTTACTGCATCCAGCATCCTATCCAGGAGTCTGACCTTAGGAGCCTGAGGCCCCTAAATCTTGCTCCACTGTGGCTGAGGCTGGAAGTGCCCTTCATCCCTTTAGCTAAAGGCTCTAATCCCTCTGAGGGGTTTCGGAAGAGAACTAGAGGAAGGGGGCTGATGGTTCCAAGCTGGGGTTCAGCTGGTACCAGAGGAGCAGTTATGCCTTAGACTTGGGCAGGGAGCAGTAGCGTGCAGGTGATGGTTGGGGCCCTTGGTGGCTAAAAACAAGGAAAAATGCAGGTTTGGGGCAAGTCTTCTGGTTCCTCCTTTAGACCTGTCTGTCATTGCTAACAATTAATATCAATAGGCTGCTTATTGAGTACCCTCCATCTTATAGGCTCAGTTAAGCACCTGGAACACTGTTCTTTACCCCTTTCAGTACCTGGAGGTAGAGTGTGGGGCTTGTTGTTAGCTGAAGAAACAAAGGCTCAAGTGGTACACACATACAGTGGAATATTACTCAGTCATTAAAAGGAATGAAATAATGCCATTTGCAGCAACATGGATTGACCTAGAGGTTATTATACTAAGTCAAGTAAGTTGGACAGAGAACGACAAATGTCATATGACATCACTTACATGCAGACTCAAATAAATGATACAAATGAACTGATTTGTAAAATAGAAACAGAGTCACAAACTTAGAGAATGAATTTATAGTTACTATGGAGAAGGCAATGGCAACCCACTCCAGTACTCTTGCCTGAAAAATCCCATAGATGGAGGAACCTGGTGGGCTGCAGTCCATGGGGTCACTAAGTCGGGCACGACTGAGCGACTTTACTTTCACTTTTCACTTTCATGCATTGGAGACGGAAATGGCAACCCACTCCAGTATTCTTGCCTGGAGAATCCCAGGGACAGAGGAGCCTAGTGGGCTGCCATCTATGGGGTCGCACAGAGTCGGACACAACTGAAGCCACTTAGCAGCAGCAGCAGCAGCAGCAGCAGCAGGATGAAGATTGGGGGGCAGGGATAGATTGGGAGTTTGGGATTGACATGTGAACACTGATATATTTAAAATAGATAACCAATAAGGACCTATTGTATAGCACCAGGAACTCTGCTCAGTACTCTGTAATGACCTAAATGGGAAAATAATTTGAAAAATAACAGATACATATATATATAACTGAATCACTTTGCTGTACAATTGAAACTAACACAACATTGTTGATCAACTATACTCCAGTATAAAATAAAAATATTAAAATTTTTTTCAACTATATCCAATATAAGATAAAAATTTAAAAAACATTTTCAACTGTACTCCAAGAAAAAAATAAAATTTTTTTTAAAAATAAATTTTTCATAGAAAAAAAATGAAAGAAGAAACAGGCTCAGAGAATTAAGAAATGGCCTTGGTCATGGCTAATAGACAGCAGAGTTGGGATATGAACTCAGGACTGTCTGTCCCCAGCGCCTGGGGTTTTATATTCTACCACAAGACCCACATGGCTCTCTCTGGGAGAAATGAGGTTCCTGGCTTAGGGATGTTTCCTGAAGGCAGATTTGGCTTGGGGCCACTGAGTGTGCAGCAGCAAAGGCCCAGAAAGGGAAGAAGCATATAGGAGTGGCTCACGTGGGCCACTGAAGCATGGCTCAACAACTTCCTTCTGGCCCAGGGGCCTCCCTCGGCCTGAGTCGAGTCCTGTTGGGTCTCAGGACCCAGAGGAGCAGTCGGAGGGGCTGGAGAAGAGAGCATGGGGCTTAGAGATAGGCTTGGGTTCAGATCTTGCCCATGAGCTGGGAGTCTGAGCCAGGCCCTCAACCTCTCTCAGTCCCAGATCCTCCACGGGTAGAACTGCGGTCTCACAGGGTGTCAGCCAGATTGTGGGACTGAAGATTCTCAGGGCCCAGGGATTCTGTACTGAGTGGGCTGGAGACCCCCACTTAGGCCATCTCGCTCCCCTGGACATACTTGGAAGCCCGTGCTTGGGGTTTTCCCTCACTCTCCACTGCTTTCCCCAACCCCAGGAGGGCCTGGAGAGCGTGCTGAAGATTCTGGTGAACCAGCTGAGCGTGGACGATGTCAACGTCCTCACCTGTGCCACGGGCACTCTGTCCAACCTGACGTGCAACAACAGCAAGAACAAGACGCTGGTGACGCAGAACAGTGGTGTGGAGGCACTCATCCACGCCATCCTGCGCGCGGGCGACAAGGACGACATCGCGGAGCCCGCCGTCTGCGCCCTGCGCCACCTCACCAGCCGCCACCCCGAGGCTGAGATGGCCCAGAACTCCGTGCGTCTCAACTATGGCATCCCGGCCATCGTCAAGCTGCTCAACCAGCCCAACCAGTGGCCACTGGTCAAGGTACCGCCCGCTGCCCGGTGGGGCCAGGAGAGGGGAGGACCCCCAGCTTGGGAGTAGCCCCATGATGGCTCTGCTCCCGAGACCCAGAATCCTATCTTGTAGCTCGCCCATCAGCTAGAATAGAGCTTCAGAGCTGAAGGCGCACAGGACCTCCCTGGGCAGTCTCAATTCAACTGTAGGCTCAGATTCGGTAGGCCTGGGGTGGGTCTGAGACTCTGCATTTCTAACGAGCCCACAGGTGATTTTGGTGGTCCACGGGGTACAGTCGTTATGCTAGAGGGTCTGGACACTCAAAGTCACCCTCATATGAATGGATGGGTGAGGTCACCCTCATCCATGTATTCTAGCCCCAGAGATGTGGAGAAGCCCTGAAGGGCTGGCAGTGACAGTGATCAGAAAGTGAGACCACTTCAGCCCATACTCAGGAACTTGTTCCTTTGGCCACACGTGGATGGAAGGGTGTCAGGTGTCATGTGTCCTGCTCAAACTCAGGAAGGATGCTAAAGAGACAAAGGGTAGAGAGGGTTCTGGGAACACTTGGGGT
>SJYW01021249.1:0-11702 GCA_006410735.1 Raphicerus campestris | reverse complement strand
CGCCCCACCCAGTGAAGCTGAATGCATATTGCAATGTTCTTGTATTCAATTTTCCTTGATTATTTAACTTGCCCGTACTTCTTTGACAGAATGCATATTTTCAGACTTGACCTATTTCTATGATGCCATACTCTTTCCAGTTGGTAACTGGTGTTACCACTTAACAAAAAAAAGAAAGACAGCTACCAGTTTCTTGGGCCACTTTAAAACAAATCATACTCCAAAGAAACTCCTTTGTAAACTGTGGAGTACTGATGTCAGACTTTAGTATGCTTAAGAATTTCTCACAATGCTTTTTGAAAATGTAGATTCCCAAGTTTCATTATCAGTGATTCTGATTAAGTAAATCTGTGGTTGGTTTGGAAATACATATTTTAATATGAATCAAATGACCCCTGCTACAGGTTCTGATTTACATCATAAACTTGATAAGGGAAAAATTCAAATCTATCTTGTTCACAATTTTATCCCCAGTACAGGACCCTGCTTCTGTTGTTGAGTTGCTAAGTCATATCTGACTCCTTTGTGACTCCATGGAGCATAACCCACCAGGTCCCTCTGTCCATGGGATTTCCCAGGCAAGAATATGAGAGTAGGTTGCCATTTCCTTCTCCAGGGGATTTTTCTGACCCAGGAATCTTCTGCTTGACATGGGAATTCTCTACCACTGAGTCATCAGAGAAGCCCAGCATAGCACATAGCATTCCATAAATATTATTGTGTAGATGACTGTTTTTGCTAGATGTTTTTCCAATACATATGTTTTTCCTTTATGGAAATTTAATGCNAGGAATCTTCTGCTTGACATGGGAATTCTTTACCACTGAGTCATCAGAGAAGCCCAGCATAGCACATAGCATTCCATAAATATTATTGTGTAGATGACTGTTTTTGCTAGATGTTTTTCCAATACATATGTTTTTCCTTTATGGAAATTTAATGCTTATGACTAGAATTCTAAATATAATCTATTTCGTAAATTTATAAATACCTCAAGAAGTTTTCTTTTCTTGGAGAAATAAATGCTCTAATAACAGTCATATCTTAAGTTTCATTGCAATATTTAAATGTGTTTCTCTCACATTTTCTTATTAGGTCCTCATAGCAGTCCTTCTAAGAAAACATATTATCTTTCCATTTTGCAGATGAGAACACTGAATTTCAGAGAGAATTAGTGACTTCTAATTACAACAAATTCATCATAGGGGGCTGGAATGCAAAGCTAGGAAATCAAGAGGTACCTGGAGTAACAGGCAAGTTTGGCCTGGAGCACAAAATGAAGCAGGGCAGAGGCTAACAAGAGTTTTGCCAAGAAAACACATTGGTCATAGCAAACACTCTTGTCCAACAACACAAGAGAAAACACTACACATGGACATCACAGGATGGTCAATACCAAAAACATATTGATTATATTCTTTGCAGTCAAAGATGGAGAAGATCTACACAGTCAACAAAAACAAGACCAGGAACTGATTGTGATCAGATCGTGAACTCTTTATTGCAAAATTCCAACTTAATTTGAAGAATGTAGGGAAAATCACTAGACCATTCAGGTATGACCTAAATCATATCCCTTGTAATTATACAGTGGAAGTGACAAATAGATTCAAGGGATTAGATTTGATAGACAGAGTGCCAGAAAAACTATGGACAGAAGTTCGTAACATTCCACAGGAGGCAGTGAACAAAATGATCCCCAAGGAAAAGAAATGCAAAAAGGCAAAATGGTTGTCTGGGGATGTCTTGCAAACAGCTGAGAAAAGAAGAGACAAAGACAAAGAAAAAAAGAAAAGATACACCCATCTGAATGCAGATTTTCAAAGAATAGCAAGGAGAGATAAGAAAATCTTCTTAAGTGAATAATGCAAAGAAAGAGAGGAAAACAAAAGAATGGGAAAGACTAGAGATCTCTAAGAAAATCAGAGCTACCAAGGGAACATTCCATGCAAAGACAGGCACAATAAAGGACAGAAATGGTACGGACCTAACAGAAGCAGAAGATATTAAGAGAAGGTACCAGGAATACACAGAAGAACTATACAAAAAATAGTTTTAATGATCTGGATAACCACAATGATGTGAACACTCATCTAGAGCCAGACATCCTGGAGTGTGAAGTCAAGTGTGCCTTAGAAAGCATCACAACAAACAAAGCTAGTGGAGGTGATGGAATTCCAGCTGAGATATTTCAAATCCTAAAAGATGGTGCTATTAAAAGTGCTGCACTCAATATGTCAGCAAATTTGGAATTCTCAGCAGTGGCCACATGACAGGAAAATGTCATTTTTAATTCCAATCTCAAAGAAGGATAATGCCAAAGAATGTTCAAACTACTATAGAATTGCACTCATTTCATATTCTAGCAAGGTAGTGCTCAAAATCCTTCAAGCTAGGCTTCAACAGTACATGAAATGAGAACTTCCAGATGTAATAGCTGGATTTAGATAAGGCAGAGGAATCAGAGATCAAATCGCCAACATTTGTTTGATGACAGGAAAAAAAGTGAATTCCAAAAAAGCAACTGCTTCATTGACTACACAAAAACCTTTGACTGTGTAGATCACAACAAAGTGTGGAAAATTCTTAAAGAGATGAGAATAGATCACCTTGCCTATTTCCTGAGAAATCTGCATGCAGGTCAAGAAGCAGCAGTTAGAACTGGACATGGAACAACAGACTGGTTCCAAATTGGGAAAGAGTATGTCAAGGCTATATATTGTCACCCTGCTTATTTAACCTATATGCAGAGTACATCATGCAAAATGCTGGGCTGGATGAAGCTCAGGTTAGAATCAAGATTGCCAGAGAATTATCAGTAACCTTAGATATGCAGATGATACTACTCTTGTGGCAGAAAGTGGAGAGGAACTAAAGAGCCTCTTGATGAAGGTGGAAGAGGAGAGTGAAAAAGCTGGCTTAAAATTCAAGATTCAAAAAACTAAGACCATGACATCCAGTCCTATCACATCATGGCAAATAAATGGGGAAACAATGGACACAGAGATAGTTTAATTTCTTGGGCTCCAAAATCACTGCAGATAGTGACTACAGCCATGAAATTAAAAGATGCTTGCTGCTTGGAAGAAAAGCTATGACAAACCTAGACAGTGTGTTAAAAAAGCAGAGACATCACTTTGCCAACAAAGTTTTGCATAGTCAAAGCTATGTTTTTTCCAGTAGTCATGTACAGATATGAGAGTTGGACTAATACGAAGGCTGAGCGCTGAAGAATTGATGCTTTTGAACTGTGGTGTTGGAGAAGACTCTTGAGAGTCCCTTGGATAGCAAGGACATCAAAGCAGTCAATCCTAAAGGAAATCAATCCTGAATATTCATTGGAAGGACTGATGTTGAAGCTGAAGCTCCAATACTTTGGCCACCTGATGCTAAGGGCCTACTCATTGGAAAAAAACCCCGATGCTGGGAAAGACTGAAGGCAGGACGAGAAGGGGATAACAAAGGATGAGATGGTTGAACGGTATCACTGATTCAATGGACATGAGTTTGAGGAAACTTAGGGAGATTGAAAGGACAGAGAATCCTGTCATGCTGTAGTACCTCGGGTCACAAAGAGCTGGACATGACTGAGTGACTGAACAACAACAAAAATTGCAGCATAACACAACACATGATAGACAATATGTGTTGTCTTTTGGCTGTAAGCTTAAGACCATGGAGAAAGTTTGGTAAATGCTTTTAAATTATGTGTTATATTACTTTAAACAGATTTATAGATGTGTTCTTGCCTGGAGAATCCCAGGGACGGGGGAGCCTGGTGGGCTTCTGTCTATGGGGTAGCACAGAGTCGGACACAACTGAAGTGACTTAGTAGTAGTAGTAGTATAGATGTTTAAAAATTAAAAAAAAAAACATGTATTTTTGATGGTTTATTAATATGGTTATATTTTACATTGTAATCTTTAGATTAATGTAGTAAATTTAAATTCTTTTTAAAAATAAGCTTTGCTTAAACAACATAAAGATATTTAGCATATTTTTTCTAAGTTTCCAATATCCTTAAAGGTTTGAGCAACAACTACTCTTTACAATTTTACTTTTATTGGTATCTCTTTGTTATCTTTAAACCAGATATCAAAGAAAAAAATTTTAAAACTTTCCATTGCCTTGTGTAGTATACAAAATCTTTAAAGCTTAAAAATATATAGTTAAATCCAACTGATGCTGAAGTTTGAGTAAAATAAAAGAATCTACTTTTTTCCAACTGAGAGGACAGAAGCTTTTTAGAAACTCTCAAGTTATACTTTATTGCTCCTTTCATTTGTTGTAGGTCTATTGGGGATTTTTAAAAATAAATATGCTTATTAATAAGTTTACTTTCGAATAAGTAACCTGTGCTGTATAAAATTTTATGTTTGGATACAAAGTTCATCTATTCAGTGATCCTATATTTTAGTGGCAGTAAGGTGATTGGAGGTATATATGACACCTTGATTTTTGTTAATGCTAATTCCATAGAATATTCAAATATATTTATGAGATTCTAACATGAATGCTCTATGGAGGGGGTAGATATCTTCTCTGTCCAGTCCTAAATGTATCACATTTTTTATAAAATATTTTTCACAATTACCAAAGCACAAAGATATTGTACCTAACATTGTTGAAATATGTATAAAATCAGGCCTCAAGGAAAATATGAATGTTCTTAATGAAAGGAGAAGAGAACCTTTCCCAAAACTGCAACCAAGGATAGTCTTCCCAGTGTCTCAGTGAAACCTACTCTACAGTGAGATCTTAACTAATTATCTGCCCCTTTAAAATGCTCCTTCTACCCAAGATATGCTAAAGTCTGATCACAGACGTCTTTTCCTCTCTTTCTTCACCTGCCATTTCTTGCTAAGCTCATTGAAAAAGTAATGTGTCTCACTGTCTACAACTACTTGTTGGCATTTTCTCATTCAGTTCAGTTCAGTTCAGTTGCTCAGTCGTGTCCAACTCTTTGTAACTGATTCCAGATCTGCCATATTGCTGAGCTGATTCTCACAAATTGAAACTAACATCAATATCATAGTATTCCATAGACACTTTGCAGTCTTTATCATATTGAAGTTTTCTGCTTTTTTGCTTCTTGTAGAACTATGAAATCATCTTTGTGATAAGACCTACTTACTTTTATTTTTAAACACTTTTGAGAAATGATCTGTAAGTTGCCAAGCATGTGAATTATTCTCACTAATTACTAAGCACTGCAAATTATCTATGCTTAAGACAAATGCATTAACATATAGTCCTGATGTAAAGAACATGAAGATCTCTACTGATTTCTTTGTGGCGTCTCTGCATTGGGAGGGTTAACACCTAGTTGGCACAGCTTTGGGACAGATCAACATTTCCTCCCCAATTTTTAGCAATTTACTTTACTTTACTTCATCNTGTAAAGAACATGAAGATCTCTACTGATTTCTTTGTGGCGTCTCTGCTTTGGGAGGGTTAACACCTAGTTGGCACAGCTTTGGGACAGATCAACATTTCCTCCCCAATTTTTGGCAATTTACTTTACTTCATCATATTCATACTATATATCCTCGCTCTAAAAAACTGCTTTTGATTGGCCGTGGAGAAGGGTACAGGGCCTTGCTTAAAACATTTTATAGAACAAACATCAGGCATTTTTCTAGTTTCTGTATGTATCAGACAGGGTATGTCAATAAATACATGTTTAGTATGAGAAAATGTAATCTTGAAAATACATCACAAAGAGATTAATGCCTGTTAGTGACAAACCAGCCAACCCTTGAAGAATGCTCTCTCACTTTCTATGTCTTTGGTATTTCCGTAGAAAATTACTATGTTTTATAATTATTTGAGGATATACAGCAAAATTCAATAAGGATATATATGACTCAGTCCTATCCTAGAGAATGCATTTTCTGCCCCAGAGGCTTTCTCTATCAGTGCTGTTTACAGTTGAACCCTGAACTTTCCACGTTGCCTGCAAAGCAATTGGCACTGTGCCTCTAGAAAGTCAAACTAGTAAACTGAGGGGTAATCTGCAGTTCAGGTATAACTGAACATCATTTTTTTGGGGGGCTGAAAAGCACCGTGTCTTAAAAAAATTTTTTTAAAGGAATTATATTCATGTGAATTTAACTTTTTNGCCTGCAAAGCAATTGGCACTGTGCCTCTAGAAAGTCAAACTAGTAAACTGAGGGGTAATCTGCAGTTCAGGTATAACTGAACATCATTTTTTGGGGGGGCTGAAAAGCACCGTGTCTTTAAAAAAATTTTTTAAAGGAATTATATTCATGTGAATATAACTTTTAAAAACCATATCAAAGAAATAATAATTAAAAGAAAACAGAAATCATAAATTATAATGTGTTCCATGTCCAAAATATTGTTTGATGATTTTTCTTCCTTTGTTAATAAGCATTTAATTTACTTCCTTCCAAGTTACTTATGCTATAACTTGCCAATTCATTAAGCTTCCCTAAATTTGTGGCCATCTGTTCTATTTTTGCTTGAGCAGAAGAATGCAAAAATGCATTAAACTACATGATGATTCATTTTCTACCTTACTCAAGACTGGCAGTTTCACAATTAAAATGAAACTGTTTTACTGACAGATGGAATGATAGTCAATGGAGCATCACTATGTCTTCTGTTGACTCCAGAAGATCTGAAATTAACCTGACTAGAGCTACCTAATTTGGCCAGTCATGGAGAGTTGCTTGAGGAAGTTGGTGGGTGTGTGTGGGGGTGTCACTTCTTTTTCCATTAAGTAGAAAAGAGAAGAACAAAAAACAAATAAAAGAAGACAACAGAAAGAGAAAATGAAGGAAACTGAATCTTTTCATTATGGCCTGTATAGGAACCCCTGAATTCCAAAATTAAGTTCGATAGGTGCTTTGTTTCAAATGAAATGCAGATACTGGGAGAAGCAACACAATTAGCTTTAACAGTAATCTCTACCTAAAGCTCTGCATAAAGGAAACCAGGCAAATACATAAGTCCTTCGGGTTTCCAAGACACAGACAGTAAGACCAGGACCATGAAATACCAGCATTACTATAGTGAACTGTGGGACAGAGACAAGTTCTAAAGTTCATTAACAACAACAACAAAANCCCTGAATTCCAAAATTAAGTTCGATAGGTGCTTTGTTTCAAATGAAATGCAGATACTGGGAGAAGCAACACAATTAGCATTAACAGTAATTTCTACCTAAAGCTCTGCATAAAGGAAACCAGGCAAATACATAAGTCCTTTGGGTTTCCAAGACACAGACAGTAAGACCAGGACCATGAAATACCAGCATTACAATAGTGAACTGTGGGACAGAGACAAGTCCTAAAGTTCATTAACAACAACAACAAAAAATGACCAGCTGTCAAAGGCCACGTGTGGAGAAAGAAATGCATCAGACCATTAGACGTGTAGTTCCTAAAATTAGGAAGTCAGGAGGCTATTTATGACCTAAAGAAATCATAAAGGGGAGTTAGATATATCAAACCTTGTTTCTTCTCACCTGCCTGTTTTTTATTATATGAAATCTGATCCATGTCTTGGCTGTTAGACTGAAGTAGAGATCATAACTGAAAATTTATGAGAGATATTCCCCAAGCTATTTTTTGAGTTCCTTCTCTCACCTTCTAAGAATTTTTAAACCTTTGTGTTTTCATTCTTGGACAGTTCATCTGTAGTCAGACATATATTCATCTGCGGCTTTAACTTAGTCATCAAAGTATCAATATTATTCATCAAAATATTAATATCAGATTTCCAAGGTTGTACTGGATCCTTCATGCAGAAATGAAATCATAGCTTTTTAAATCTTCCCCACCATAACTTTTTTGTTAATTATCAGTTCTGCCAAGAGCACTATCCTTCTAGTCTTCCATTTTCATCATTGTTATTTTAATTTTTTTACCTTGGTGCCCAGTTACTCATCCCAGGAGTTGCCATCATAATAACTCCTATTTTGGAGAATTCCATTTAATCATTAGTTTTTCTCTTTCGTGTTTTGTCTACACCCATCTAAATCCTTATCATGCCACACATGGATTCACCCAGGTATCCAATGAAATGTCCATTATCGTTTTCTTTTTCCTTCTGCTCTCAGAAAAATATGTCCTATATCACTGTTTAGCTAGTTAATTTTCCATGTAAAAACTATTTTTGCCCTGGTGGCTCAGAGGTTAAAGTGTCTGCCTGGAATGCGGGAGACCCAGGTTTGATCTNTTTGGAGAATTCCATTTAATCATTAGTTTTTCTCTTTCATGTTTTGTCTACACCCATCTAAATCCTTATCATGCCACACATGGATTCACCCAGGTATGCAATGAAATATCCATGATCGTTTTCTTTTTCCTTCTGCTCTCAGAAAAATATGTCCTATATCACTGTTTAGCTAGTTAATTTTCCAATTGAAAACTATTTTTGCCCTGGTGGCTCAGAGGTTAAAGTGTCTGCCTGGAATGCGGGAGACCCAGGTTCGATCCCTGGGTCGGGAAGATCCCCTGGAGAAGGAAATGGCAACCCACTCCAGTACTCTTGCCTGGAGAATCCCATGGAGGGAGGAGCCTGGTAGGCTACAGTCCATGGGGTCGCAAAGAGCCGGACACGACTGAGCAACTTCACTTCACATCACTTCATGATTCACAGAATAAGACCTAGACTCCCCATAGGCTATCAAAATTCTAGATGAGTATTACTCAACCCCTCAACATTCCATGTAATCAAATCTTGTTTTAATTTTTCCACAGTACGAACCCCTATACTAGGAGGAAGTTGGGTATATTAGAATTACTGCTGGAACAAATTATCATAAGTTTAGTGGCTTAAAATGACAGGAATTTATTATTTTATGGTGTGCAGACCAGAAGTACAAAATGAATTTTAGAGAGCTAAAAGCAAAGTGTCAACAGACTCCACTCCTCTAGAAGGTTCTTATAGAGAAAATGTTTTCCTTGAATTTCCTAGCTTCTATCACTGCATTTCTTCCATTTCTCCATCTTCCTGGCCAGCAACATATCTTCAAGCCTGTTCTCCAGCTTCACTTTGGCTTTTCCTCTCTGATAAAATCTCCCTGTGTTTCCCTCTTACAAGACACTTGTGCTTGGATTTTGGACCCAGTTAGTAATCTAAAAAAAATCTTACCAATCTCAGGATTCTTAACTATTACATTGAGGTTATGCTGACAAATTATAGAAATTTGGAGGTAGTTATCTGTAGAAGCCTTTATTTAGCCTAGGACAGCAGGTAATACTCTCTACACAGTCTTCAAAGTAAATTTTATGTGTCTTGTACAAGTTCCCCTACCACACCTTTAAGCAGACCTTTGAAAGCTTTTNTTATGCTGACAAATTATAGAAATTTGGAGGTAGTTATCTGTAGAAGCCTTTATTTAGCCTAGGACAGCAGGTAATACTCTCTACACAGTCTTCAAAGTAAATTTTATGTGTCTTGTACAAGTTCCCCTATCACACCTTTAAGCAGACCTTTGAAAGCTTTTCTCTCCACCAACTGGAGACATGATTCATTTTTCTGAGCAAAAAATCATAAAATATTTTAACAAATATAAGAAACAGATAGCACCTATACTATTCAAATGAATTCATTAGGCACTATGTGGAGTATAAATACATGATCCTGCCCTCACTGAATTTACTGAAGAAAAGAAAGATGCATTGAATAAATATGAGTAGGAAGAAGCTATTTATAGTCACCATTTCCATTCACTCATCTTCATTTTTTCCTCCAACCTTCTCTAATCAAGCTAACACGCTACCAGTACTGCTCGCTTTCCAAGGACCACAATGACATCTATGTCAGCCCAAAGTGATAAGATCATTTTTGTGTTATTTTACTTGATTTTCTTCAACAGAACTCAAAAAAGTTTCATTTTTATCTGGAAGGTGTTAGTATTAGCATTAATATTAGTCAGAGTTCTTTGGAGAAATAGAACCAATACAAAACTGGCAATATATATCTGGAGAGAAAGAACTATATAGACACACATACAACTATGTGTATATAGCTATAGTGTATACATATAGATTGATATATGACATCAGGTTTGGTAATACATTTTCTGAGGCATTGTATATTATTCTTGTATTTTAAAAAATCTTTATCATATATGTAATTCTTTAGGGTTCTTAGATCAAATTCCATAATGTGGAGAGGGGAAATTTCTCCAACACCAAGTACTTCTTTAATTGTGATAGTTTCAAGTTGGAAACAAATGGGACTCAGCCAGACGCATACGTGTAACCATTCTCCCCAAATTCCCCTCCCATCTGGGCTGCCACAGATCATAAAAAGGATGTTAATATTAAACATAAAACTATGAAATGAAGTTCAAGGTTTCCCAGATAGACCTTTCTGCTTGTAGTATGCATCCTAACAGACATATGTATACAATTTACTTTGTTTTAGAATCACTCATAACTCATCTCACATGACTACAACACTATTTATTTGTGTCATTTATGGCAGTTTATTTAAATTTGAAGGTGTTATTACAACAGATAACAGTTCCATGTTCTTCAAAATTTTCATTTTTAGGTGTTAATATTTAGATTCTGACATGGAGTGGTGGAAATAAGCTCTACGGGTCTATTTTAGGAGATGTGGAAAGAAAAAAGAGTCAGCAATTTAAACTCTGAATCCCTCTACAAAGTGTTTCATTTAGCCACCATCTGGTCTATCCACTACGGTTAAATGCATAGTTATATGTGTAAGATTCACATGTATGACTTCAGCCTGTGCAAAACAATTCTGTCTTCTATGTTAACTTTCAAACAATATTAAAATTTACATGTTTTCACATATGCACAAATTTTACTCTGTAAATTCCTGTTGTGATATATTTTATTCCTCCTACTCATTTAAAAAAGCTTAGAGTCACTTTCTTTCTATAGAATATAGTATTCTCTCATAACCTTAATCTATTTTGCTGCACACTGTTATGCCAAAGCTTCGGAGAAGGCAATGGCACCCCACTCCAGCGCTCTTGCCTGGGAAATCCCTTGGACGGAGGAGCCTCGTAGGCTACAGTCCATGGAGTCGCTAAGAGTTGGACACGACTGAGCGACTTCACTTTCACTTTTCACTTTCATGCATTGGAGAAGGCAATGGCAACCCACTCCAGTGTTCTTGCCTGGAGAATCCCAGGGACGAGGAGGCTAGCGGGCTTCCGTCTATGGGGTCGCACAGAGTCCGACACGACTGAAGCGACGTAGCAGCAGCAGAAGCAGTTATGACAAAGCTTACATATGTATATATTCAATTCCTGTTAATATTATCACTTAATTATTTATTTCATTCCAGGAAGATTTTGAGAAAGATGTCTAGAATCTTGAATGCCATCTTATTGCTAAGCTAGTATACATAAAATAAGTGGTTTGAAAATCCATCTGAGTTCCTCTCCTACGCCAAAATTCTGGATATATAAAACTGGGATCTTTCTGAATTATAGAAAATTCTACTGAAGAATTCCAATGTATCTATTACTAAAATACTATATGAATTTAAATTTCTTAAAGTGAATTAAATACTAGAAAAATAGAATTTATCAAGAACAAAGTTATTAGATAACTAAAGTATTGTGACAAAAAAGCATAAGACTTGTACCTTGAAACCCTCCTAAATATTTCAAATATAAATTTTTCCTTAGAACCATAGATATTTAAATTATCTGGCTTATAAAAACATTAATGGAAAATACTAAATTT
>SJYW01021239.1:8895-21923 GCA_006410735.1 Raphicerus campestris | reverse complement strand
CATAGAAAACCCTAAAGATAGTATCAGAAAATTGCTAGAGCTAATCAGTGAATTTAGCAAAGTTACAGGATGCAAAATCAATACACGGAAATCACTTGCATCTATATACTAAAAATGAAAAATAGAAACAGAAATTAAGGAATCATTCCCATTAACCATTGCAACAAAAAATAATTAAGTATCTAGGAATAAGCTTACCTAAGGAGACAAAAGAACTGTACANGCAAAATCAATACACGGAAATCACTTGCATCTATATACTAAAAATGAAAAATAGAAACAGAAATTAAGGAATCATTCCCATTAACCATTGCAACAAAAAATAATTAAGTATCTAGGAATAAGCTTACCTAAGGAGAAAAAAGAACTGTACACAGAAAATTATAAGACACTGATGAAAGAAATCAAAGTTGGCATAAAGAGATGGAGATATAGTCCATGTTCCTGGGTAAGAAAAATAAATATACTACCAAACACAATCTACAGATTCAATGTGATCCCTATCAAATTACCAATGTCAGTTTCCACAGAATTAGAACAAAAAATTTCACAATTCATATGGAAACACAAAAGACTCCAAATTGCCAAAGCAGTCTTAAGCTAGAAGAATAGAGCTTGAGGAATCAACTTTCCTGACTTCAGAATATACTACAAAGATATAATCATCAAGACAGTATGGTACTGGGACAAAAATAGAAGTATAGACAAATGAACAAGATAGAAAGCCCATAAATAAACCCATGCACCTATGGGTACCTTATTTTTAACAAAGGAGGCAAGAATGTACAATGGGGCAAAGACAGCCTCTTCAATAAATGGTGCTGGGAAAACTGGGTAGCAAACGTGTAAAAGAATGAAATGATAACACTTTCTAACACCATACACAAAGATAAACTCAAATTGGATTAAAGATCTAAATGTAAGACCAGAAACCACAAAACTCTTAGAGGAAAACATGGGCAGAATGCTCAATGACAAATCAAAACAAGATTNATGTACAATGGGGCAAAGACAGCCTCTTCAATAAATGGTGCTGGGAAAACTGGGTAGCAAACGTGTAAAAGAATGAAATGAGAACACTTTCTAACACCATACACAAAGATAAACTCAAATTGGATTAAAGATCTAAATGTTTAAGACCAGAAACCACAAAACTCTTAGAGGAAAACATGGGCAGAATGCTCAATGACAAATCAAAGCAAGATCCTCTTTGACCCACCTCCTAGAGTAACGGAAATAAAAGCAAAAGTAAACAAGTGGGACCTGATTAAAGTTAAAAGCTTTTGTATAGCAAAGAAAACTATGAGCAAGGTGAAAAGATAACCCTCAGAATGGGAGAAAACAATAGTAAATGAAACAACTGACAATGGGTTCATTTCTAAAATATACAAGCAGCTCATACAACTCAATGCCAGGAAAACAAACAACCCAATCAAAAAGTTAGAAAAAGACCTAAACAGACATCTCTCCAAAGAAGATATACAGATGGCTAACAAACACATGAAAAGATGCTCAACATCACTCATTATTAGAGAAATGCCAGTCAAAACCACAATGAGATATCACCTCACACCAGTCAGAATGGTCGTCATCAAAAAGTCTACAAACAGTAAATGCTGGAAACTGTGTGGAGAAAACGGAATGCTCTTGAAATGTTGGTGGGAATGTAAATTGATACAGCCACTATGGAAGATGATATGGAGACTCTTTACAAAAGCTAGGAATGAAACTACCTTATGACCTAGCAAACCCATTACTAGGTATGTACCCTGAGGAAACCAGGGTTAAAAAGACATATGTATCCCATTGTTCATTGCATTACCTTTTACAATAGCTAGAACATAGAAGCAACCTAGACATCCATCAACAGATGAATAAATAAAGAATTTATGGTACATATACACAATTTAATATTACCCAGCCATAAAGGAACATATTTGAGTCAGTTCTGATGAGGAGAATGAACCAAGAACCTATTATACAGAGTGAATCAGAAAGAAAAAAATAAATATATTCTAATGCACATAAAAGGAATCTAGAAAAATGGTTCTGAAGAATTTATTTACAGGGTAGCAGTGGAGAACCATACATAAAGAATAGACTTATGGACATGGGGAGATGGGAGGACAGGGTGAGATGTATGGAAAGAGTAACAGGGAAATTTACATTAGCATATGTAAAACAGATAGCCAACAGGAATTTTGCTGTATGACGAGGGAAACTCAAACAGTGGCTGTGTATGGACTTAAAATGGTGGGTTGGGGAGGGAGATGGAGGGAGGTTCAAAAGGGAGGTGATATATGTATACCTATGGTTGATTCATGTTAAGATTTGACAGAGAACTACAAAATTCTATAAAGCAATTATCCTTCAATAAAAATTCTTTTAAATAAAATTAAATTTAAAAAAAAGCTGTGTTGTGTTATGAGCTTATGGTTGTTATTAGCAAGAGGTTCAGTTCAATACAAGTACCTTCACCATTATCATTATTGGGACTATCCCTCTTATTCCATTTTAATATCTTTTCAGATTGTTCTGAGTAGTTAACTGTTTCATTTTTCTTCTGTCTTAAAGTGTTATATTTTGAAGAATCATTGCAACTGTTAATCTTGTAAATAAAGATATAAAAATAACATGTACATATTTTGATTTGGAAACAAAAATTTCCTATATATTCTAAAAAATTCCTTGAAACTTACTAATTATGAGTTAAATATCTTTGTACCTATCTTGAGTTGAATAATTAGAAAAAGTTTATATTTAGAAACAACTATTACTAAGATATGAAATTGCAAAACATATTTTAAAATAGGGAGAATATTTGATTTTAAAAGTATAGGGGTGGTCCTAAGATGGCAGAGCAATATGACAGGGAGACCACTTTCTCCCCCACAAATTCATCAAAAGATCATTTGAACACGGAGAAAATTCCACAAAACAACCTCTGAATGCTGGTGGAGGACACCAGGCACCCAGAAAGGCAGCGCACCAGGAAACCCTCTCACCAGCGGGTCTGTGGGGAGTTTTGGAATCTCAGAGGGCAACATAACCGGGAGGAAAAAAATAAATGAATAAAACCCACAGATTATGTGCCTAACCACAACTCCCAGTGGAGAAGTAGCCCAGACGCTCACATCCACCACAAGGGGCTGCATTGCTTAGGTAAGGACTGGGCCTGAATGCCCTGAGGACAATCTGAGGGAGCTAATGTGAGAAAGCAACCCCAACTGTGGGATAGCCAGAAAGCTAAAAATAAAAAGAGAGAGAGAGAGAGAGAACTTTCCCACGAAAAGCTCTAACCCAAGGCACAGCCTGGCCCTCTCACAGAACAAAGGATAGAGCAAATACCAGAGGAGAGATAGTCAGCTGCGGACCAACCCATCTCCCATCAGAGACAGAGAGGCAGGCAGGCAACAGCCAGAGCCAGTGAGGGGCAATCTTGACCCCAGAGACGGTATCCTCTACCAAACAGCGAGCAGGCTCCCAGTTGCTAACCAAGTCTTCCTGGGATCCTGGACGGTTGATATCCACCAGCAGCGTCACAGCCAGACATCAGTTCGCCAGAAAAGACACATAGCTCACCTGAATGGCGCTCCTGCTGAAAACCAAGCGGCTGGGACCAGGGAGGTGAAAAGATGCACCGCCCCACCTGGGGAAGAGTGTGCTCACCAAGCACCTGGTCGCCTGAGCTGCTTGGACCTGGGAAGTACACAAAATGCAGGCCCAACCGAGTCTGTGCCTCTGTGGAGTACCTGAGAACATAAACCTGAGCAGCTTAGACCTGGGAAGTGCATGCAACCCAGGGCTTGCTTTAGAAAGTTCCCCTGCAGAGCAACCTGGAGCCTGAGCAGTGTAGACCGGGAAAGCACACATGCTGTGAATGAGAGCAAAGCCAGTGTGGCCCAGACACTGTGAGCACTCCCCACACATGCCACTGATATTTGTTTGTACTGTTCCTCCCTCCCCACAGCACAACTGAACAAGTGAACCAAAATAAGTGACCACCNATACAGATGGCTAACAAACACATGAAAAGATGCTCAACATCACTCATTATTAGAGAAATGCCAGTCAAAACCACAATGAGATATCACCTCACACCAGTCAGAATGGTCGTCATCAAAAAGTCTACAAACAGTAAATGCTGGAAACTGTGTGGAGAAAACGGAATGCTCTTGAAATGTTGGTGGGAATGTAAATTGATACAGCCACTATGGAAGATGATATGGAGACTCTTTACAAAAGCTAGGAATGAAACTACCTTATGACCTAGCAAACCCATTACTAGGTATGTACCCTGAGGAAACCAGGGTTAAAAAGACATATGTATCCCATTGTTCATTGCATTACCTTTTACAATAGCTAGAACATAGAAGCAACCTAGACATCCATCAACAGATGAATAAATAAAGAATTTATGGTACATATACACAATTTAATATTACCCAGCCATAAAGGAACATATTTGAGTCAGTTCTGATGAGGAGAATGAACCAAGAACCTATTATACAGAGTGAATCAGAAAGAAAAAAATAAATATATTCTAATGCACATAAAAGGAATCTAGAAAAATGGTTCTGAAGAATTTATTTACAGGGTAGCAGTGGAGAACCATACATAAAGAATAGACTTATGGACATGGGAGGATGGGAGGACAGGGTGAGATGTATGGAAAGAGTAACAGGGAAATTTACATTAGCATATGTAAAACAGATAGCCAACAGGAATTTTGCTGTATGACGAGGGAAACTCAAACAGTGGCTGTGTATGGACTTAAAATGGTGGGTTGGGGAGGGAGATGGAGGGAGGTTCAAAAGGGAGGTGATATATGTATACCTATGGTTGATTCATGTTAAGATTTGACAGAGAACTACAAAATTCTATAAAGCAATTATCCTTCAATAAAAATTCTTTTAAATAAAATTAAATTTAAAAAAAAGCTGTGTTGTGTTATGAGCTTATGGTTGTTATTAGCAAGAGGTTCAGTTCAATACAAGTACCTTCACCATTATCATTATTGGGACTATCCCTCTTATTCCATTTTAATATCTTTTCAGATTGTTCTGAGTAGTTAACTGTTTCATTTTTCTTCTGTCTTAAAGTGTTATATTTTGAAGAATCATTGCAACTGTTAATCTTGTAAATAAAGATATAAAAATAACATGTACATATTTTGATTTGGAAACAAAAATTTCCTATATATTCTAAAAAATTCCTTGAAACTTACTAATTATGAGTTAAATATCTTTGTACCTATCTTGAGTTGAATAATTAGAAAAAGTTTATATTTAGAAACAACTATTACTAAGATATGAAATTGCAAAACATATTTTAAAATAGGGAGAATATTTGATTTTAAAAGTATAGGGGTGGTCCTAAGATGGCAGAGCAATATGACAGGGAGACCACTTTCTCCCCCACAAATTCATCAAAAGATCATTTGAACACGGAGAAAATTCCACAAAACAACCTCTGAATGCTGGTGGAGGACACCAGGCACCCAGAAAGGCAGCGCACCAGGAAACCCTCTCACCAGCGGGTCTGTGGGGAGTTTTGGAATCTCAGAGGGCAACATAACCGGGAGGAAAAAAATAAATGAATAAAACCCACAGATTATGTGCCTAACCACAACTCCCAGTGGAGAAGTAGCCCAGACGCTCACATCCACCACAAGGGGCTGCATTGCTTAGGTAAGGACCAGGCCTGAATGCCCTGAGGACAATCTGAGGGAGCTAATGTGAGAGAGCAACCCCAACTGTGGGATAGCCAGAAAGCTAAAAATAAAAAGAGAGAGAGAGAGAGAGAGAACTTTCCCACGAAAAGCTCTAACCCAAGGCACAGCCTGGCCCTCTCACAGAACAAAGGATAGAGCAAATACCAGAGGAGAGATAGTCAGCTGCGGACCAACCCATCTCCCATCAGAGACAGAGAGGCAGGCAGGCAACAGCCAGAGCCAGTGAGGGGCAATCTTGACCCCAGAGACGGTATCCTCTACCAAACAGCGAGCAGGCTCCCAGTTGCTAACCAAGTCTTCCTGGGATCCTGGACGGTTGATATCCACCAGCAGCGTCACAGCCAGACATCAGTTCGCCAGAAAAGACACATAGCTCACCTGAATGGCGCTCCTGCTGAAAACCAAGCGGCTGGGACCAGGGAGGTGAAAAGATGCACCGCCCCACCTGGGGAAGAGTGTGCTCACCAAGCACCTGGTCGCCTGAGCTGCTTGGACCTGGGAAGTACACAAAATGCAGGCCCAACCGAGTCTGTGCCTCTGTGGAGTACCTGAGAACATAAACCTGAGCAGCTTAGACCTGGGAAGTGCATGCAACCCAGGGCTTGCTTTAGAAAGTTCCCCTGCAGAGCAACCTGGAGCCTGAGCAGTGTAGACCGGGAAAGCACACATGCTGTGAATGGGAGCAAAGCCAGTGTGGCCCAGACACTGTGAGCACTCCCCACACATGCCACTGATATTTGTTTGTACTGTTCCTCCCTCCCCACAGCACAACTGAACAAGTGAACCAAAATAAGTGACCACCTCCATCCCTTTGTGTCAGGGTGGAAATTAGACACTGAAGAGACTTGTAAACAGAAGAAGCCAAAATAAACAGAGCGAACTGCTTGGGAAATGACAGGTGCAATAGATTAAAACACTACATTAGAAGGGACCTATAGACCTCGAAAAGAAGTATAAACTGGAACAAAGAACTATCTGAAACTGTACTGACCCCACACTGCCCTCAACAGCTCCAGAGAGATTCCTGGATATATTTTACTATTATTATTTCAATTTTTTTTAATTTTTAAGCTCTTTATTACTCCCTTAATTTTCATTTTTATAACCTACTATTACCTTGCAAAAAAAGACCTTATTTTTAAAGCAAATTTCATACATATTTTTAAATAATTTTTGTGATTTTTTTTAATATTGTATTTTTGAGAGTCTAACCTCTACTCTAGACTTTTAATCTTTGCTTTTTGGTATCTGTTATCAATTTTGTACCTTTTAAAATCCAATCTTCAGTACCCATTTTTACATAGGAGTGTGATTACTGTCTTGACTGACCTCTCCCCCTTTTGACTCTCCTTTTTCTCCCTCAGGTCACCTCTATCTCCTCCCTTCACTTTCTCTTCTCTACCTAATGCTGTGAATCTCTTTGGGTATTCCAGGCTGTGGAGAACACTTAGGGAATTGATTACTGGCTAGATTTGTCTCTCTCTGTTTGACTTACCCTCTTCTTCTCCTCATCACCTCTATTTCCTTCCACCTTCTTCTCTTCTTTATGTAACTCTGTGAACTCTCTGGGTGTTCCAAGTTGTGGAGAGCACATAGGGAGTTGATTACTGGCTAGATTGTTCTCTCCCCTTTTAATTTCCCCTCTTCTCCTCCTGGTCACCTCTATCTCTTTCCTCCCTCTTCTCTTCTCCATGTAACTCTGCAAACCTGAGTGTCCCTCACTGTAGAGAATCTTTTCTCCATTAACCTAGATCTTTTCTCACTGGTGCAGTATGGATAGAGAATTCTTGAGGCTACTGTAAGAATAAGACTGAAAAACAGAAGCAGGAGGCCTAAATCCAAAACTTGAGAACACCAGAGAACTCTGACTCCAGGGAACATTAATCAACAAGAGTTCATCCAAAAGCCTCCATACCTATACTGAAACCAACCCCCACTCAAGAGCCAACAAGCTCCAGAGTGAGACATACCACACTAATTCTCCAGCAAGACAGGAACATAGCCTTGAGCATTAATTTACAGGCTGCCCAAAGTCACATCAAATGCAGAGATACCTGAAAATTTACTACTGGATACTTCATTGCACTCCAGAGAGAAAAGATCCAGCTCCACCCATCAGAACACTGACACAAAGCTTCCCTAACCAGGAAACCTTGACAAGCCACTTGCCCAACCCCACCTACAGGGAAGAACCTCCACAATAAAGAGGAACCACAAACTTCCAGCATACAGAAAGGCCACCCCAAACACAGTATTNACATATTTTGATTTGGAAACAAAAATTTCCTATATATTCTAAAAAATTCCTTGAAACTTACTAATTATGAGTTAAATATCTTTATACCTATCTTGAGTTGAATAATTAGAAAAAGTTTATATTTAGAAACAACTATTACTAAGATATGAAATTGCAAAACATATTTTAAAATAGGGAGAATATTTGATTTTAAAAGTATAGGGGTGGTCCTAAGATGGCAGAGCAATATGACAGGGAGACCACTTTCTCCCCCAAAAATTCATCAAAAGATCATTTGAACACGGAGAAAATTCCACAAAACAACCTCTGAATGCTGGTGGAGGACACCAGGCACCCAGAAAGGCAGCGCACCAGGAAACCCTCTCACCAGCGGGTCTGTGGGGAGTTTTGGAATCTCAGAGGGCAACATAACCGGGAGGAAAAAAATAAATGAATAAAACCCACAGATTATGTGCCTAACCACAACTCCCAGTGGAGAAGTAGCCCAGACGCTCACATCCACCACAAGGGGCTGCATTGCTTAGGTAAGGACCAGGCCTGAATGCCCTGAGGACAATCTGAGGGAGCTAATGTGAGAGAGCAACCCCAACTGTGGGATAGCCAGAAAGCTAAAAATAAAAAGAGAGAGAGAGAGAGAGAGAACTTTCCCACGAAAAGCTCTAACCCAAGGCACAGCCTGGCCCTCTCACAGAACAAAGGATAGAGCAAATACCAGAGGAGAGATAGTCAGCTGCGGACCAACCCATCTCCCATCAGAGACAGAGAGGCAGGCAGGCAACAGCCAGAGCCAGTGAGGGGCAATCTTGACCCCAGAGACGGTATCCTCTATCAAACAGCGAGCAGGCTCCCAGTTGCTAACCAAGTCTTCCTGGGATCCTGGACGGTTGATATCCACCAGCAGCGTCACAGCCAGACATCAGCTTGCCAGAAAAGACACATAGCTCACCTGAATGGCGCTCCTGCTGAAAACCAAGCGGCTGGGACCAGGGAGGTGAAAAGATGCACCGCCCCACCTGGGGAAGAGTGTGCTCACCAAGCACCTGGTCGCCTGAGCTGCTTGGACCTGGGAAGTACACAAAATGCAGGCCCAACCGAGTCTGTGCCTCTGTGGAGTACCTGAGAACATAAACCTGAGCAGCTTAGACCTGGGAAGTGCATGCAACCCAGGGCTTGCTTTAGAAAGTTCCCCTGCAGAGCAACCTGGAGCCTGAGCAGTGTAGACCGGGAAAGCACACATGCTGTGAATGGGAGCAAAGCCAGTGTGGCCCAGACACTGTGAGCACTCCCCACACATGCCACTGATATTTGTTTGTACTGTTCCTCCCTCCCCAGAGCACAACTGAACAAGTGAACCAAAATAAGTGACCACCTCCATCCCTTTGTGTCAGGGTGGAAATTAGACACTGAAGAGACTTGTAAACAGAAGAAGCCAAAATAAACAGAGGGAACTGCTTGGGAAATGACAGGTGCAATAGATTAAAACACTACATTGGAAGGGACCTATAGACCTCGAAAAGAAGTATAAACTGGAACAAAGAACTATCTGAAACTGTACTGACCCCACACTGCCCTCAACAGCTCCAGAGAGATTCCTGGATATATTTTACTATTATTATTTCAATTTTTTTTAATTTTTAAGCTCTTTATTACTCCCTTAATTTTCATTTTTATAACCTACTATTACCTTGCAAAAAAAGACCTTATTTTTAAAGCAAATTTCATACATATTTTTAAATAATTTTTGTGATTTTTTTTAATATTGTATTTTTGAGAGTCTAACCTCTACTCTAGACTTTTAATCTTTGCTTTTTGGTATCTGTTATCAATTTTGTACCTTTTAAAATCCAATCTTCAGTACCCATTTTTACATAGGAGTGTGATTACTGTCTTGACTGACCTCTCCCCCTTTTGACTCTCCTTTTTCTCCCTCAGGTCACCTCTATCTCCTCCCTTCACTTTCTCTTCTCTACCTAATGCTGTGAATCTCTTTGGGTATTCCAGGCTGTGGAGAACACTTAGGGAATTGATTACTGGCTAGATTTGTCTCTCTCTGTTTGACTTACCCTCTTCTTCTCCTCATCACCTCTATTTCCTTCCACCTTCTTCTCTTCTTTATGTAACTCTGTGAACTCTCTGGGTGTTCCAAGTTGTGGAGAGCACATAGGGAGTTGATTACTGGCTAGATTGTTCTCTCCCCTTTTAATTTCCCCTCTTCTCCTCCTGGTCACCTCTATCTCTTTCCTCCCTCTTCTCTTCTCCATGTAACTCTGCAAACCTGAGTGTCCCTCACTGTAGAGAATCTTTTCTCCATTAACCTAGATCTTTTCTCACTGGTGCAGTATGGATAGAGAATTCTTGAGGCTACTGTAAGAATAAGACTGAAAAACAGAAGCAGGAGGCCTAAATCCAAAACTTGAGAACACCAGAGAACTCTGACTCCAGGGAACATTAATCAACAAGAGTTCATCCAAAAGCCTCCATACCTATACTGAAACCAACCCCCACTCAAGAGCCAACAAGCTCCAGAGTGAGACATACCACACTAATTCTCCAGCAAGACAGGAACATAGCCTTGAGCATTAATTTACAGGCTGCCCAAAGTCACATCAAATGCAGAGATACCTGAAAATTTACTACTGGATACTTCATTGCACTCCAGAGAGAAAAGATCCAGCTCCACCCATCAGAACACTGACACAAAGCTTCCCTAACCAGGAAACCTTGACAAGCCACTTGCCCAACCCCACCTACAGGGAAGAACCTCCACAATAAAGAGGAACCACAAACTTCCAGCATACAGAAAGGCCACCCCAAACACAGTATTTTAAATAAGATGAAAAGCCAGATAAATATTCAGCAGCTAAAGGAACACAATGAATGCCCAGCAAACCAAACAAAAGAGGAGGGGATAGGGAGTCTACCTGAAAAAGAATTCAGAATAATGATAGTAAAAATGATCCAAAATCTTGAAAACAAAATGGAGCTACAGAAAAATAGTCTGGAGACAAGAATTGAGAGGATGCAAGAAATGTTTAACAAGGACCTAGNGTGAATGCCCAGCAAACCAAACAAAAGAGGAGGGGATAGGGAGTCTACCTGAAAAAGAATTCAGAATAATGATAGTAAAGATGACCCAAAATCTTGAAAACAAAATGGAGCTACAGAAAAATAGTCTGGAGACAAGAATTGAGAGGATGCAAGAAATGTTTAACAAGGACCTAGAAGAAAAAAAAAGAGTCAGTCAATAATGAATGATGCAATAACTGAGATCAAAAACACCCCGGAAGGAACCAACAGTAGAATAAACGAGGCAGAAGATAAGATAAGTGAGATGGAAGACAGAATGGTGGAAATAAATGAAGCAGAGAGGAAAAAACAATTAAAATAAATGAGGACAACTTCAGAGACCTTTGGGAAAATGTCCAACACCCAACACTCGAATCATGAGTCCCAGAAGAAGACAAAAAGAAAGACGATGAGAAAATATCTGAGGAGACAGTAGTTGAAAACTTACCTAAAATGGGGAAGGAAATAGCTACCCAATTCCAAGAAACCCAGAGAGTCCCAAACAGGATAAACCCAAAGCAAAACATNAGTAGAATAAACGAGGCAGAAGATAAGATAAGTGAGATGGAAGACAGAATGGTGGAAATAAATGAAGCAGAGAGGAAAAAAGAATTAAAAGAAATGAGGACAACTTCAGAGGCCTTTGGGAAAATGTCCAACACCCAACACTCGAATCATGAGTCCCAGAAGAAGACAAAAAGAAAGACGATGAGAAAATACCTGAGGAGACAGTAGTTGAAAACTTACCTAAAATGGGGAAGGAAATAGCTACCCAAGTCCAAGAAACCCAGAGAGTCCCAAACAGGATAAACCCAAAGCAAAACATCCCAAGACACATATTAATCAAATTAACAAAGATGAAACACAAAGGGCAAGTATTAAAAGCAGCAAAGGAAAAGAAACAAATAACACACAAGGGGATTCCCCATAAGGATAACAGCTGATCATGTCATGAAGATAGTATGGTACTGGTACAAAGACAGAAATATAGATCAATGGAACAAAATAGAAAGCCCAAAGATAAATCCATATGCCTATGGACACCTTATCTTTGACAAAGGAGGCAAGAATATACAGTGGAGAAAAGAAGATCTCTTCAAGAAGTGGTGCTGACAAACTGGTCAACCACCTGTAAATGAATGAAACTTGAACACTTTCTAACAGCATACACATTAATAAACTCAAAATAGATTAAAGATCTAAATGTAAGACCAGAAACTATACAACTCTTAGAGGAAAACAGGCAAAACACTCTCTGACATAAATCAGAACAGAATCTTCTGTGATCCACCTTCCAGAGTAACGGAAGCAAAAATAAACAAATGGGACCTAATTAAACTTAAAAGCTTTTGCCCAATGAAGGAAACTATAAGCAAGGTGAAAAGACAGCTTTCAGAGTGGGATAAGATAATGGCAAACGAAGTAATTGACAAAGAATTAGTCTCCAAAATATGCAAGCAGCTCATGCATCTCAATACCAGAAAAATAAATGACCCAATTAAAAAATGAGCTGAAAAACTAAACAGATATTTCTCCAAAGAACACCTACAGATGGTTAACAAACACATGAAAAGATGTTCAACATCACTTATTATCAGAGAAATGCAAATCAAAACCACAATGAGGTACCATCTCACGCCAGTCAGAAAGGCTACTATCCAAAAGTCTACCAACAATAAGTGCTGGAGAGGGTGTGGAGAAAAAGGAACCCTCTTGCACTGTTGGTGGGAACGCAATCTAGTACAGCCACTATGGAGAACAGTGTGGAGATTCCTTTAAAAACTGGAAATAGAACTGCCATATGACCCAGCAATCCCACATTTGGACATACACACCTAGGAAACCAAAATTAAAAGAGACATGTGTATCTCAATGTTCATCGCAGCACTGTTTATAATAGCCAGGACATGGAAGCAACCTAGATGTCCATCAGCAGATGAATGGATAAGAAAGCTGTGGTACATATACACA
>SJYW01021238.1:2081317-2111250 GCA_006410735.1 Raphicerus campestris | reverse complement strand
GGGGCATAGGCTTGGATTATCATGATATTGAATGCTTTGCCTTGGAAATAAACAGAGATCATTCTGTCATTTTTGAGATTGCATTCAAGTACTGCATTTCAGACTCTTTTGTTGACCATGGTGGCTACTTCACTTCTTCTAAGGGATTCCTACCCACAGTGGTAGATATAATGGTCATCTGAGTTAAATTCCCCCATGCCAGTCCATTTTAGTCGCTGATTCCTAGAATGTCGATCTTCACTCTTGCCATCTCCTCTTTGACCACTTCCAATTTGCCTTGATTCATGGACCTGACATTCCAGGTTCCTATGCAGTATTGCTCTTTACAGCATCGGACCTTGCTTCTATCACCAGCCACATCCATTCCTTCATTCTTTCTGGAGTTATTTTTCCACTGATCTCCAGTAGCATATTGGGCACTTACTGACCCAGGGAGTTCCTCTTTCAGTATCCTATCATTTTGCCTTTTCACATTTTTCATGGTGTTCTCAAGGCAAGAATACTGAAGTGGTTTGCCATTCCCTTCTCCAGTAGACAACATTCCATCATAAATCTCACTAAATCTCTATGTAGAATTCATAATGTCATGAGTAGAGTATGAGCTAAAGTTGATTTTTGCTAACTATGACTTCTTTTTTTCCAAACTGAAAAGAAAATTAATTTAAAAACCATATTTAAATGGAGAATACTTAGCCTAAGAAAAACTAATCATTTACTATTACAGCACAAAATCCATAAAAATTAGAATTATGGAAATTATAAATGATGATCTCTTTGCTAAGAAAATGCCTGCTGAGGTCCATGGCAGATTTACAAGTGAGCCATATTCCATATTTTAAAAGCAATCATTATTCAAGCTTTTCATTGATTTTTCACTGATATCCTCAAAGGCAAATACTAATCAGTTTATTTGCCTTAAATTTAAAATTGGTAGGTCTATGTCAACAATCCTCAAGAAATCCTGGTGGATTAAGGTACCATTTCATTCAAAATCAATTGATCCTGAATGTGATCATTATTCAACAACTAGGGCATGCAAAGTATTTTGCTAGTAAGGAAAAAATAGCTACTCCTGCTTTAAAACAATTTATCTAAAGGAACACATACACACAAGCTGCTGCTATGTCACTTCAGTTGTGTCCAACTCTGTGCAACCCCATAGATGGCAGCCCACCAGGCTCCCCCATCCCTGGGATTCTCAAGGCAAGAACACTGGAATGGGTTGCCATTTCCTTCTCCAATGCATGAAAGTGAAAAGTGAAAGTCAAGTCGCTCAGTCGTGTCTGACTCTCAGCGACTGCATGGACTGTAGCTCACCAGGCTCCTCCATCCATGGGATTTTCCAGGCAAGAGTACTAGAGTGGGGTGCCATTACCTTCTCCACACAAGCTACATATAAGCAAAAAAATCTGGAGCAATTGAGGACAGTGACAGCTGTATAGTGACCCCTCTCCCAGGATCTCCTCATCAAATAATTTGAAACAAGTAGAAATAAAAGGTAATTTCTACACCAAAACATTCCTTCAGTATAACTTGAGGATAGAGGATGCCAAAACTGCCAAGTAACTGTGAGTAAAAGAGAAAGATCACCAAATAACAGTGTGCAACTTCACACTCTGCCACCCCTCCTCCTCAAATTGCAAGACTTTGTAGAGGCAGATCAAGAAAAATTGCACAAAAGAAAGATGGAGATAGTGAAGGAGGCTAAGGGTGAGTTGAACAATCTCTAGATTAATTACATTCACCATGCATCACAAAATACTAGAAAAGAATCTAGGCAGACCAGAGTACAGACTAGAGGAAAGGATCTTTAAATACAAGGAATTTGAAGAACTGGGCACCATTTTAAGGACTGGTTTAATATAAAAAGACACTTTTTTTAGTAATAATAATTTCTTATTGAATTAATTTATTTCAATTGGAGGCTAATTTCTTTACAATATTGTGGTGGTTTTTGCCATACATCGATATGAATCACCCACAGGAGCATACATGTCCCCTCAACCTGAACACCCCTCCTACCTCCCTCCCCAACCCATCCCTCTGGGTTGCTCCAGTACACCAGCTTTGAGTGCCCTGCTTCATGCATTAAGCTTGCATTGGTCACCTATTTTACATATGGTAATATACATGTTTCAATGCTATTCTCTCAAATCATCCCACCATCACCTTCTCCCACATAGTTCACAAGTCTATTCTTTACATCTGTGTCTCTTTTGCTGCCTTGCATATAGGATCATTATTATTGTCTTTCTAAATTCTACATATATGCATTAATATACTGTGTTAGTATTTTCTTTCTGACTTACTTCACTCTGTATAATAGGCTCCACTTTCATCGACCTCATTAGAACTGAATCAAATGCATTCTTTTTTATAGCTGAGTAATAGTCCATTGTGCATACGTACCACAGCTTCCTTATCCATTCATCTGCCAATGGACATCTAAGGTTGTTTCCATGTCCTAGCTATTGTAAACAGTGATGAAATGAACTTTGGGGTACATATATCTCTTCCAATTCTGGTTTTCTCAGTGTGGAAGCCTAGCAGTGGGAATGCTGGGTCATATGGCAGTTCTATTTCCAGTTTTTTAAGGAATCTCCCCACTGTTCTCCATAGTGGCTGCACTAGTTTTCATTCCCACCAAAAGTGTAAGATGATTCCCTTTTCTCCACACCCTCTCCAACATTTGTTGTTGGTACACTTTTTGACAGCAGCCATTCTAACCAGCGTGAGATGGTACCTCACTGTGGTTTTGATTTGCATTTCTCTGATACTGAGTGATCAATCATTTCCTCCATGATCAATGCAAAGAAATAGAGGAAAACAATACTATGGGAAAGACTAGAGATCTCTTCAAGAAAATTAGAGCTACCAAAGGAACATTTCATGCAAAAATGAGCACAATAAAGGACAGAAATGATATGGACTTAACAGAATCAGGAGATATTAAGAAGAGGTGGCAAGAATACACAGAAGAACTATACAAAAGAGATCTTCACGACCCAGATAATCACGATGGTGTGATCACTCACCTAGAGCTGGACATCCTAGAATGAGAAGTCAAGTGGGCCTTAGAAAGGATCACTATGAACAAAGCTAGTAGAGGTGATGGAATTCCAGTTGAGCTACTTCAAATCCGAAAAGATGTTGCTGTGAAAGTTCTGCACTCAGAATACCAGCAAATCCAGAAAACTCAGCAGTGGCCACAGGACTGGTAAAGGTCAGTTTTCATTCCAGTCCCAAAGAATGGCAATGCCAAAGAATTCTCAAACTACCGCACAATTGCACTCATCTCACACACTAGCAAAGTAAAGCTCAAAATTCTTCATGCCAGGCTTCAACGTTACGTGGACTGTGAACTTCTAGATGGTCAAGCTGGATTTAGAAAAGGCAAAAGAACCAGAGATCAAATTGCCAACATCTGCTGGATCATTGAAAAAGCAAAAGAGTTCCAAGAAAACATCTATTTCTGCTTTCTTGACTATGCCAAATCCTTTGACTGTGCAGATCATAAGAAATTGTGGAAAATTCTTCAAGTGATAGGAATACCAGGCCACCTGACCTGCCTCCTGAGAAATCTGTATGCAGGTCAGGAAGCAACAGTTAGAACTGGACATGGAACAACAGACTAGTTCCAAATAGGAAAAGGAGCACATCAAGGCTGTATATGGTGACCCTGCTTATTTAACTTATATGCAGAGTACATCATGAGAAACCCTGGGCTGGATGAAGCACAAGCTGGTATCAAGATTTCCAGGAGAAATATCAACAACCTCAGATATGCAGATGACACCACCCTTATGGCAGAAAGTGAAGAGAAGCTAAAAAAGCCTCTTGATGAAAGTGAAAGAGGAGAGTGAAAAAATTGGCTTAAAGCTCAACATTCAGAAAACTAAGATCATGGCATCTGGTCCCATCACTTCATGGCAAATAGATGGGGAAACAATGGAANAAAAAGCCTCTTGATGAAAGTGAAAGAGGAGAGTGAAAAAATTGGCTTAAAGCTCAACATTCAGAAAACTAAGATCATGGCATCTGGTCGCATCACTTCATGGCAAATAGATGGGGAAACAATGGAAACAGTAACAGACTTTATTTTGGGGGGCTCCAAAATCACTGCACATGGTGACTGCAGCCATAAAATTAAAAGACACTTGCTCCTTGGAAGAAAAGTTATAACCAACCTAGACAGCATACTAAAAAGCAGAGACATTACTTTGCCAACAAATGTCCGTTTAGTCAAAGCTATGGTTTTTCCAGTAGTCATATATGGATGTGATATTTCGACTATAAAGAAAGCTGATCACTGAAGAATTGATGCTTTTGAACTGTGGCATTAGAGAAGACTCTTGAGAGTCCCTTGGACTGCAGGGAGATCCAACCAGTCCATCCTAAAGGCAATCAGTCTTGAATTTTCATTGGAAGGACTGATACTGAAGCTGAAACTCCCAATACTTTGGCCACTTGATGCAAGAACTGACTCTTTTGAAAAGACCCTGATGCTGGGGAGGATTGAAGGGAGGAGGAGATGGGGACAACAGATCAGATGGTTGGATGACATCACTGACTCAATGGACATGAGTTTGAGTAAACTCTGGGAGTTGGTGTGGAAAGGGAGGCCTGGCTTGCTGCAGACTATGGGGTCACAAAGAGTAGAACGACTGAGCAACTGAACTTAACTGATGATGAGTGATGTTGAGCATCTTTTCATGTGTTTGTTAACCATCTGTATGTTTTCTTTGGAGAAATATCTGTTTAGTTCTTTGGCCCATTTTTTTGATTGGGTTGTTTATTTTTCTGGTATTGACCTACATGAGCTGCTTGTATATTTTTGAGATTAATTCTTTGTCAGTTGCTTCATTAGCTAGTATTTTCTCCCATTCTGAAGGCTGTCTTTTCACCTTGCTTATAGTTTCCTTTGTTGTGCAAATTTTAAGTTTAATTAGGTCCCATTTGTTTATTTTCATTTTTATTTCCATTGCTCAGGTAAGTGAGTCATAGAGGATCTTGCTGCGATTTATGTCACAGAGTGTTCTGCCTATGTTTTCCTCTAAGATTTTTATAGTTTCTGGTCTTACATTTAGGTCTTTAATCCATTTTGAGTTTATCTTTATGTAAGAAATGTTCTAGTTTCATTCTTTTACACACAGTTGAGCAGTTTCCCCAGCACCACTTGTCAAAGAGATTATATTCTCCATTGTGTATTTTTGCCTCCTTTGTCAAAAATGAGGTATCCATAGGTACATGGATTTATCTCTGGGCTTTCTAATTTGTTCCATTGATCTATGTTTCTGTCTTTGTGCCAGTACCATACTGTCTTGTGACTGTAGCTTTGTAATATAGGCTGAAGTCAAGCAGGTTGATTCCTCCAGTTCCATTCTTCTTTCTCAAGATTGCTTGGCTGTTCAAGTTTTTTGTTGTTGTTGTTTGTTTTGTTGTTGCTGTTGTTTGCATTTCCACACAAATTGTGAAATTATTTGTCCTAGTTCTGTGGAGAATACCATTGATAGCTTGAAAGGAATTGTGTTGAATCTATAGATTGCTCTGGGTAGTATATTCATTTACACTATACTGATTCTTCCAATCCATGAACATGGTATGTTTCCCCATCTATTTGTGTCATCTTTGATTTCTTTTATCAGTGTTTTATAGATTTCTATATATAGGTCTTTTGTTTCTTTAGGTAAATTTATTCCTAAGTATTTTATTCTTTTCGTCACAATGGTGAATAGGGTTGTTTCCATAACTTCCTTTTCTGTTTTTTTTATTGTTATTATATAGCAATGCATGGGATTTCTGCATATTAATTTCATATCCTGCAATTTTACTATATTCATTGATTAGCTCTAGTAATTTTCCAGTGGTAACTTTAGGGTTTTCTATATGGAGGATCATGTCATCTGCAAAAGTGAGAGTTTTACTTCTTTTTCAATCTAGATTCCTTTTATTTATTTTTCTCCTCTGATTTCTATGGTTAGGACTTCCAAAACTATGTTGAACAGTACTGGTGAGAGGCTCCCTTGTCTTGTTCCTGATTTTAGAGGAAATGCTTCAGTTTTTTTTTGCCACTGATGGTAATGTTTCCTGTGGGTTTGTCATATATAGCTTTTATTATGTTGATGTATGTTCTTTCTATGCTTTCTGGAGAGTTTTGATCATAAATAGTTGTTTAATTTTGTCAAGAATTTTCTCTGCATCTATTGAGAGAATCATATGGTTTTTGTCTTTCAATTTGTTCATATGTCATATCTCATTGATTGATTTGTGAATATTGAATAATCATTGCATCCCTGGAATAAAACTCACTTGGTCATGTAGTATGATCTTTTTAATATGTTGTTAGAATCTGTTTGCTAGAATTTTATTGAGGATTTTTGCATCTATGTTCATCAGAGATATTGACCTATAGTTTTCTTTTTTTGTGGCATCCTTAGTTCAGTTCAGTCCAGTCGCTCAGTTGGTCTTTGCAACCCCATGAATCACAGCACGCCAGGCCTCCCTGTCCATCACCAACTCCCAGAGTTCACTCAGACTCACGTCCATTGAGTCAGTGATGCCATCCAGCCATCTCATCCTCTGTCATCCCCTTCTCCTCCTACCCCCAATCCTTCCTAGCATCAGAGTCTTTTCCAGTGAGTCAACTCTTCACATGAGGTGGCCAAAATACTGGAGTTTCAGCTTTAGCATCATTCCTTCCAAAGAAATCCCAGAGCTGATCTCCTTCAGAATGGACTGGTTGGATCTCCTTGCAGTCCAAGGGACTCTCAAGAGTCTTCTCCAACACCACAATTCAAAAGCATCGATTCTTTGGCGCTCAGCCTTCTTCACAGTCCAATTCTCACATCCATACATGACCACAGGAAAAACCATAGCCTTGACTAGACAGACCTTAGTTGGCAAAGTAACGTCTCTGCTTTTGAATNTTTATAGAAATAATGACTGAAAAATTGTAAAGTTGATTAAAAATATGAAAGCACAGATTCAAGAAACTCATGAATTTCAACCAGAGTAGCCCAAAGAAATATCAGATGAGTTGGGTTTCACCTAAATTAAAAACAGACGCTCTTCAAAAGACACCATTACAAAAATAAAAGCTAAGACACAGACTGGGAGAAAACAGGTGTAGAACATCTATCTGACAATTGAGAAACATCCAGAATATATAAAGAACTCTTAATAGTTGGCTCAGTGATTGTCTGGGGCCAGAGATGAGTGGAGGGTATTGAGCACATGAAGAAGCTTCTGGGAGTAATCATAAGGTTTTCTTGCTTGTGGTGATGGTTAAATGAATGTATGTATTGATCAACTCCACTCAAACTGTATGATTGAATTGTGTAAATTATATTTATAGTTCACTAGAGTTGGTTTTAAAAATGGTAAGAATCTCTGAATCTGATGTTGTTATGATTCTGAGAGGTTATATTTACTTATTTTTGGAAAAATGTGAATAATTTTTCTTGAAAAAAAAAAGTTGAGATAATCTATCCTATTTTAACATTCTTATGGTGCTTACATTTGGGTTTCTTCTTCATTCTTGTTATATCATTTGTGACCTTCATAATTAGAGCTTTGCTTATATGCTAGGTAACTCAGCTAACAGAGAAGCTGAAGAATCAGTCAGAAAGCCATAAACAAGCCCAAGAGAATTTGCATGACCAGGTGCAGGAGCAGAAGGCACATCTTAGAGCTGCACAAGACCGTGTCCTTTCCCTAGAATCCAGCATCGGTGAATTAAATAGTCAGTTAAATGAAAGCAAGGAGAAGGTTTCCCAGCTTGATATACAGGTAATATTGCATTGCGCAACTTGTTTGTATGAATAAAATACCAGTTTTAAGCTATCACATTTAAATTGTTTTTCTCGCTGCCTCTCCATCCCCTGCCTTACTTATTAATTGAAAAAATAGAAATAGGAATTAAAGTTGTGTGTGGACAGTTTGTTGAGCTTTCCTGTTTGCCTTTCTCCCTACCAGAGTTTTTTACTTTTCTTTTTCCATGAGGCCCTTACTACGGTTTTTGAAGTTCAAAGTAGTTTGTTATTATACAATTAGATTTCTGTTACAGATGTTTGAGTTTATTTTGAATTTGATTTTTAAATTTTACTTTAAATGTTTGATTTAATTAAAAACACCCAAAACTTTAGGGGATTCTCTGGTGGTCCAGTGGTTAGGACTTGGCGCTTTCACTGTTGAGGCCCAGATTCAATCCCTGTTTGGGAAACTAAAATCCCTCAAGCTGCATGTGCAGCCAAAAAATATATAGTACAATTATGTATTTTAATATGTTTTCTTTCAGAGGCCAATATGGAAGCCTTGCTCAGTGAGTCAGTCACAGGGTGGGAATTAAGATATATTTCTTTCTCCATTCTCATCATTGTTTTTTTATTCTATACTACAGTAGAGAAAGTTTTAGAAACATTTCTAAGACTTAATTTTCTTTATTTTAGGAGAATAATTCCATTAAAACCAGAAATAATACAATAACAAGTATAAGAATTTGGAAAAAAGAGGATACACCTTTCTTTTTAAAATTTATTAGATGAGTTACAGATAATTCAATATGTGGATGTTCAATTTAAGAGAGAAAGGAGCGTTTTGGTCTTTTATAGGGACATTTTTTGCATTGGAGAAGGCAATGGCAACCACTCCAGTACTCTTGACTGGAGAATCCCATGGATGGAGGAGCATGGTGGGCTGTAGCCCATGGGGTTGCTAAGAGTCGGAGACGACTGAGCGACTTCACTTTTCACTTTCATGCATTGGAGAAGGAAATGGCAACCCACTCCAGTGTTCTTGCCTGGAGAATCCCAGGGACAGAGGAGCCTGATGGGTGCCGTCTATGGGGTCACACAGAGTTGGACATGACTGATGTGACTTAGCAGCAGCAGCAGCAGAACATTATTAGGAGTATTCTCCCCTATTCATTCCTGTTTGGGGGATTATCACGTACTTATTTTTTAATGTCTAAATTTTTGTTTTCTGCTGAAAGATTTAATTTTTAAAATTAATGAGAAAAGTATTTTACTCATCAAGCGGAATCCAAGAACTAAATACAAATTAAATGAGTTGTAAATTTTGTTACAGGTTAAAGCCAAAACTGAACTTTTGCTATCAGCAGAAGCAGCAAAAACTGCTCAAAGAGCAGATCTTCAGAATCATTTGGACACAGCCCAAAATGCATTACAAGATAAACAGCAGGTAGGAGAACTTGATGCAGTTTCCTATCATAACCTAATGTTTTGGCAGACAAATTAACTGGAGAAATACATGAAAATGATACTTTGATATAATATTGTGATTGACTTGCTTATTCTCCTTACTTTCTCCTTGAGTTCAGAACCAGTGAGTGGAATATGCAGTAATATGCAGGACAGATGGAGATAAAATATAATCTTTGGGAATTCCCTGGCAGTGAGTGGTTAAGACTTGGTGCTTTCGTTATGGTGGCCTGGGTTCAGTCTTCAGTCCCTTCTTGGGGAACTAATAATCCTGCAAACTGTGAGGTGCAGCCAAAAAAAGAGAAGTATGTTATTTATGTTCTTGATAAAGTTCAACTTGTACAGTTGTGGTTGAGCTTTTTAATACTATCTTTCTCCCATAATAGAGACCTTGGTGTGATGAAATATTTACTCCTAATTTTTGAATTGTTTCTTCATCCTATTAAGTGGCAATGACTGAGAAAGAGAGACAGACTTCCACACCTGTTTTAAGTGGACAGTCAGGTGGTGACCCAAGTATACTTGCCTCTTGGCAGAAAAAGAGCAGCATGTATTCCATTTCAGTTATGAGTTACTATTCTTTTCCTGGGGGTAGGAGTAAAAGTGGGGCTAGGAAGAATACCAGAGTTACTCTTCTTGACACTTCTGATAGAAAAAAGCTTCCTACTTCAGAATCCAAGGTTAAAATGCTGGTAGATTTTTCTTACCTTTGACCAGGTAGGAATTTTAAAAATTTACTTTTTACTTGAGAAGCAATACTGGTTGTTGATCCAAAAAGTTTTATTAATTATATAGTAGTATATATCAAGTTAATAAAACCTTTCTCTATATTTACCTTTAACTGCAATCCATTTTTCTCCTTACATGGAAATTTTGCTTTTAAGTTTGGTATATATCCTTCCAGACTTCTGTAAATATTGAAGAAAAAATATGTGTGTGTGTGTGTGTACACATACAGGTCTTTTTGTTTTATACACATGGTATCACTATGTTGTTCTACAACTTGGTTTTTACTTCACATTATTGCTAAACACATCTATAATGTATTTTCTAAGTACTAGATCAGTGCCAGAAAGTATAATGGAAAAAGTATGTATAAGAGTAACCAGATAAAAGTTGAAATTTTTATTTGCCCAAAATATTACTAGCAAAATTCTAAAGTAAGTAGCAAAATAATAGAATGTTTTCTGAAAAATGTCTGATGAAAGATTGATATTTTTGTTTAAAACATTTTTATGTAAGAAATAAATGAATCTACCAAAAGAAGTAAAAGATCAAATCTGTATTAGGGAATCTTCATATTCATTAAGAATTAATTGCAAATTAAGACAGTAATATACCCTTATTAAGGTAAAATGTTTGTGTGCATGTGTTTAACACTGGAAAGGCTAGAGACTTCCACATGTTGCTTGCAGTTCAACCTTTTGATGGTAATAGGGAAAGCTGATTGGCAGTATATTTAAGACCTTTAAGATTTTTCATATTCTTAATCTCACTTTTAGTCCTTTACCCTAGGGAAATAATCCTAGTTTTAAGGATAGTGTTTGCATATCTGTTGGAAAGGTTTATAGCAATCCAAGAATACAGCCAAGGGTATTTGGCTAAATAATGATCTATATGAGTACAATAGAAATTTACGCAGTCATGTATAATGATGGTTTGGAAGATAATGTCACAGTTTTATGATGCTTTGTTATAAAAACAAAGGAAGTTACAGTAACACTGTATGTAAACGGATATCCTTTATCTGAAAAATAGAAATAAAGAAATAGAAACTAACATACAGAAAAGTCTAAAAGTTATCCAAACATTAATAGTATCTATGGGCAATGGATTTCCTAATGATCTTTTTTTTTTGCTCTGCAATTAGATATTCCAAATCAATTGAACAAGTATTATAATGTAATCAATGTAATTAAAAATATTTAAAAAAATGGTATCTTGAACATTGAAAATATTTATAGTATAAAAGCGTTACTTTGTTATTAGCCTATTTAATATCCTGTTGTATCTTTTGGCTTCTAAAATAAGTCTTCCTAGATAAAGTTATTGAGCTATGTATGTATAAACGTATCTCAGAGTGTGTACAGCTTCAGTTCAGGTCCTTTATGTTGATGGGTAAATGTAATCTCATACATATATTAGGCTTATTTATGGTCTTTCTCAAAATACTTTATTAAACTTAAGAGTTTTCTGCTTTACTTTGAGCAAACATTTGGGCACTACAGCAAAGTAAACCTTACCAAAGTTGTCTTTAATTATACTTTCTATAGGAGTTAAATAAGATCACTACTCAGTTGGATCAGGTCACTACAAAGTTGCAGGAGAAGCAAGAACATTGCAGTCAGCTGGAAAGTCACCTTAAAGAATATAAAGAGAAAAATCTGTCTTTAGAGCAGAAAAGTGAAGAACTAGAAGGTCAAATCAAGGTTTGTATAAAAAACTAGCCATATTTTCTATTGCTATAGCAATGGAAGTTGATGATCTAGAAGGAATCCAAGATTTTAAATTTGCAAGTGAAGGTCAAGTTTTGATATAAAAATTATTTGCAGTTTTTCATGTCTTAATTTTGAATTCCACCTTTACTTTTAATTTCTTCACTAATGGATGGTTTTGCAAATAGCAGTTAACATATATACTGGTTCCACTGTAATGTGTAAATGTTTCAGAGAGACAGCTGTATCTACTCTGTAATTACAGGAAACTTATTTTTATTGTTGTGAAGTCTCTTCTACCTCATAATTCCTATCTCTTTCCTTCTTTATTCCAATATAATACTTAGTTATGGTATATTTCTTCCAAAAGGGTACATTTATACCCTTTGGATTTTATTTCTGATTAATGTTATTAAAATTTTCACTCTAGTAAACTGTTTTCTTTAACTCAACTTCAAGTGAAAGTGTTGATTTATATTAAAGAAATTAAATAACTACATATATTAGAGAAGGATTTGACCTGAGTCCTTTGCTCTTTGAATTAGAACTACTATAAATTAAACAAATTTCTCAAGTTACTCTATGAAATTTACAGCTTCACAGTCAGATGATGCAATTGTAGAATCATGGGCTGTGTGTATGTATAGGTGTGCATAGAAGAAGAAAATTACATTTACAGTTCTATTTATGGGTTCCATTTTCTTTATGGTCAGTAATAATAGTATGACAAATTACATGGTGTAATGGTTGAAAAGAACAAAGTTTTTTTTGTCTATTTGTTTTTAGTTGAAGGGCATGTAATGAATATTCTGTTTGAGTATCTTTTTGTTGTTGTCGTTTAGTCACTAAGTCACGTCCAACTCTCTGCAACCCCAGGGACTGCAGCACGCCAGGCTCCTCTGTCCTTCACTATCTCCTGGAATTTGCTCAAATTCATATCTGGTGCTATCCATCTCATACTCTGCCACCCCTTCTCCTTTTGCCTACAGTCTTTCCCAGCATTAGGGTCTTTTCCAGTGAGTTGGCTTTACATATCAGGTGGCTAAAGTATTGGAACTTCAGCATCAGTCCTTCCAATGAATATTCAGGGTTGATTTACTTTAGGATTGGCTGGCTTGATCTCCTTGCAGTCCAAAGGACTCTCAAGAGTCGCCTCCAGCACCATAACTTGAAAGCATCAATTCTTCGGCACTCAGCCTTCTTCATCATCCAGCTTTTCACATACAGACGTGACTGCTGGGAAAACCATAGCTTTGACTATATGGGCCTTTGTCAGCAAAGTGATTTCTCTGCTTTTTACACTGTCTAGGTTTGTAGAGCTTTCCTTCCAAGGAGGAAGCATCTTTCAGTTTCATGGCTGCAGTCATTGTCTGTAGTGATTTTGGAGCCCAAGAAAATAAAATCGATCACTGCTTCCACTTTTTCCCCTTCTATTTGCCTTGCAGTGATGAAACTAGATGCCATGATCTTGGTTTTCTGAATGTTGAGTTTTAAGCCAGCTTTTTCACTCTCCTCTTTCACCTCATCAAGAGGCTCTTTAGTTCCTCTTCACTTTCTGCCATTAGAGTGGTATCATCTGCATATCTGAGGTTGTTGATATTTCTTTTGGCAGTCTTGATTCATCCATCCTGGCATTTTTTATGATGTGCTCTCCATATACGTTAAACAAACAGGGTGACAGCATACAGCCTTGTATACTCCTTTCCCAATTTTGAACTGTCAGTTCCACGTAAGGTTCCCACTGTCGCTTCTTGACCTACTTACAGGTTTCTCAGGAGATAGGTTAGGTGGTCTGGTATTCCCATCTCTTTAAGAATTTTCCAGGAGAAGGAAATGGCAACCCACTCCAGTATTCTTGCCTGGAGAATCCCATAGACAAAGGAGCCTGGTGGGGAACAGTCCACAGGGTTGCAAAGAGTCGGACACGACTGAGCATGTACACACGGCTCTCTGAGCCTCTCCACTGGACTTCACAGGTGCTTCAAACTCCTTAGGTTGGAAACAGAATTCAGCTCGCCCAAACCTGTTTCTTTGTATCCTTCCCAACTTGGGACCTTGGAATTATCCTAGGCTTCTTTCTCATTCCCTACATCCTGGCAGTCTGATCTGTTTTATCTTCCAAAGAATTCATGGGCCCAGTTTCATTCTCCTGCTTGATTTCCTTAAAAAATGTCATGTTGTTCATTTTTTGCTATTTTAATTTCCAGGTTTCAGTGTACAGTTTGTAGAAGTATATTTTTTAGCCAATGTGAGCATATAAAGAAGGTAGTCGTTCATCCCCCTGATAATTTATACTATTTTACTGTATTACTTGTATTTGAAAAAACAACAGGAACTTATATTCTTGGGAACTAATGTATGGAACTGCTATATCTTGGTTTGTCTTGTCACTTAAGGAGAAGCATTTTTCTTGTTAACAATTCTCAGAAAGCATTTTTATTCTCTGCAAGGTGCTCTTAAGTTTATGCCAAATAACTCTGATATCTTTGTAAAAAAAAAAAGAATTTTCCACAGTTGTGGTCCACACAAAGGTTTTAGCATAGTCAATGAAGCAGTAGTAGATGTTTTTCTGGAACTCCTCCCTTGCTTTCTCTAAGATCCAACAAATGTTGGCAATTCGATGACTGGTTCCTTTGCCTTTTTTAAACCCAGGTTGAATATCTGGAAGTTCTTGTTTCATGAACTACTGAAGCCTAGCTTGAAGGATTTTGAGCATAGCCTTCCTAGCATGTGAATGAGCACAGTTGTATGGCAGTTTGAACATTCTTTGGCATTGCCCTTCTTTGGGATTGGAATGAAAACTGACCTTTTCCAGTCCTGGACCGTTGGACTTAGGGACTACAGACTTTTGTCAGCAAAGTGATGCCTCTGCTTTTTAATATGGTGTCTAGGTTTGTCATAGCTTTTCTTCTAAGGGGCAAGCATCTTTGAATTTTGTGTCTGCAGTCACTGTCCATAGTGATTTTGGAGCCCAGGAAAATAAAGTCTGTCTCTGTTTCCACTTTTTCCCCTTCTGTTTGCATGAAGTGACTGATTGGATGCCATGATCTTTGTTTTTTGAATGTTGAGTTTTAAGCCAGCTTTTTCACTCTTCTCTTTTACATTCATCAAGAGGCTATTTAGTTCCTCTTCACTTTCTGCAATTAGAGTGATACCATCTGCATATCTGAGGTTGTTGATATTTCTCCCAGCAGTCTTGATTGCAGCTTGTGATTCATCCAGCCTGGCATCTCGTATGATGTATTCTGCAAATAAGTTAGATAAAACAGAGTGACAATATACAACTTGTGGTACTCCTTTCCCAGTTATAGTTATTAAGAGAATGCATTGCTTATATACGTTCAAACTATGTATTCAACAATTTGATTTAGTAAATTTATAAAAATACAGTTATATGTATATATATGAGATAGAAGCCACACTGTGAATAATAATAATCTCTAAACAAAGAGATTATAGATGCCAAATCTGAGTTTAATTGGCTTTATGTTTATGGTCAAGAGGTATTAATGAGAAGGATGACATGACAACTCCATTTTAGTTTTGAATATTTATAGTTATATCAGTGTTGTTAACTGAATATAAAAGATTATAAAGTTTAATTGGGCCCTTTGTTTTTTCATACTTGAGTTAATAACTTATTCAAGTAATGAATATAATTATTTTAAGTTTATCTCTTATTCAGTTCATTTTAAAAGTTAAAACTTAGTGACTGTCTCTCATACATAAAGTCTGCTACAAGATCTGCTGAAAGATTTCAAGGTAAATGCCCTTTGATTCAATAATGAGTTTAGAATGTGTTTTTTGTTATTAACACAAGTATTTTTGTTTGTTAACATTAGTTTGAATATAAACTAATGTTGTAATGTTTAATAGATAATTGTTGACATTAAAATGGTTTTATATTTCTGACATAGAAACTAGAAGCTGATATGCTTGAAGTTAAAGCAAGCAAGGAGCAAGCTTTGCAGGGTCTACAACAACAGAGACAGCTGAACACAGATTTAGAGCTTCGAGCCACAGAATTGAGTAAACAACTTGAAATGGAGAAAGAAACGTAAGCTAAACTACTTATGGGAGAGGATTATAAACTAAGTATTAAATTTTTGATAAGATTTCAATTTTTCTATTCCAGTGCTTAAAGATTTACTTTGTAAACTGCTGATATTAATGTGAATGAAAAATAAAGCCATCACAATTTGGGTTATTTAACCATCCTATTTGGATGGCGTGTATCCAGTCACATTTCAGTAGACTTTGTCTTTAAAGGCCAAATATGGAGTTGACAGACTAGATCTCTGTCAAGAGGGTGGGGGTTTTTGACTGTCAGTAGTAAAGATGGAAGTTGATAGCCTGGGAAAGGTGCCTTTCAGGGAAATGAAATTAAAACCCATCAAAGTTGATGACAATTAAGTTGTTTTGCACCTTATGGTTTCATCTTTATTTTGGGAGTGTTGACAACACATTTTTATTTTCATGTCTAGTAAATTGGGTCCTCATATTGTGAATGTGAGGATATACAGATGCATTTTGTGCCTCAAATGGCATTTCTTGTGACTCAACATATGTAATTTCCAGTGCCTAGGTATTTGGGGAGTACATCTGATCCTTTTTTTAAAAAATAATTTTATTCATTTATTTTTGGCTCTGTTGGGTGTTCGTTCATTGCTGCATGGGCTTTCTCTAGCTGTGGCGAGCGGGAGTTACTCTCTAGTTGCAGTACTCGAGTTTCTGATTGCAGTAGCTTGTCTTGGTGCGGAGCACGGACTGTAGGCTGCGCGCAGGTTTGTTAGTTGGCGGTTGCAGCTCCTGGGCTCGAGAGCACTGGCGCAACATTTGTGGCACACAGGCTTAGTTGCTCAGGGTCATGTGGGATCTTCCTGGATCAAGAGTCGAGCAGGTGGATTCTTTTACCACTGAGCTGCCACGGAAGCCCACATCTGATCCTTTGTATCACCTACTACGCGACTCGTCACCTCTGAAACCGTCATGTGACTGTAAAGATGACCTTTGAGGTGGTAGTTGTTCTCTTTTCTGAGGCCCCTTTGGGCCCAGTAGTTCTTTCCAGTGGAAACTTTCCGTTTCTAGTAAGGTTTTTTTAATTTTGCCTTTACGTTTTATGCAGACATCTTTTATATGGGGTCTTGCACTTTTAGAGTACTAAGACAGGAGGACTGGGCAAATGTATCTGAGGTTTGACTAAACCCCACCCCTGGTCACAGGACTCAGCCCAAATAATGGAGTACAGGGCTCCCCTTTCTCAAGGACCACCTATACTGCATGCAGCTCTTTCTTTCCAGTTTCCATCTTATAATATATTTTCATTACTCTGCAGTTTGTGTTTTCAAATATCCTTTGTGATTTTTTTTTTTTTTTTTTTTTTTTTTTTTTGGTTATTTAGAAGTTTATTTNCTATACTGCATGCAGCTCTTTCTTTCCAGTTTCCATCTTATAATATATTTTCATTACTCTGCAGTTTGTGTTTTCAAATATCCTTTGTGATTTTTTTTTTTTTTTTTTTGCTCTATGGGTTACTTAGAAGTATATTGTTTACTTTTCAACTATCTAGGTATCTTACTGTTACTGGTTTCTAATTTAATTCCATTGTGGTTATAGAACATACTCAGTAAAATTCTGACATTTCAAACTCTCTTATTTATGGCACAGTGTATGGTTTATCTTGGTTAAGTTTCCTTGTGCACATCTGTGTTTTGTTGGGTAAAGTGTTCTATAAATATCAGTTAGGTTAAGGTGGTTGATATTGTTCTAATCCTCTGTATCCTTGCCACTGTTTTCTCTGGTTGTTTCTATCAGTTTTTGAGAAAGGGGTGTTAAGGTTTCTCAGGTTATGGATTTATTTATTACTTCCTTTAGTGACCTTTTAAAAAAATAAACTAAGTTTTACCATCACTATGCAAACCTTTATTTCTTTAGGCCTTCTTTGATTTACATAGTCTTATGATTTTATAACAATTATTTACAAGACAGTTAAGTAGTATATATAGTAAATATCAAGTTTCAATTTTAGGGTTGTTTGATGGGGATTCTAACTATATTAAAATGGTCAAGTAATATTCCTACAACAGCTTTTCTGTCTAGACCTTTAAATATCAGTGAGGTACAGGATCCTGTGAATGTACTTCATATCTTTTAGCTACTTTTTTTGAAAGTAAAAGTATATGCAGTTTTGATATTAATACTACCCAACTTCAATTATGTGACTGGTACATCTTTTAATAACCTTTCCTTAATATATTGAAGTTATAATAAAGTACATTGGAAATAGTATGCATTCTAGAAATATTACTTTGTACCTGGTTTTATTTGCATTTTAAAAAATGATTAATCTCTATGTGTGCTTTTCTTTTGCTATATAATATGCATAATTTTATTCATTTTATGAAAACAAAGTCTTTAACTTTCTTAAGCAATATTTTCATTTCTTTATTTTTTTTTGAGTTTTTAAAAAACTTTTTATTTTATATTGGGGTACAGCTGGATTAACAAAAAAATGTTGTGATAGTTTCAAATGAACAGCAAAGGGACTCAGTTATACACATACATGTATCCATTCCCCCCCATTTCCTCATTCTTACAACTTTTCTGTTTTATAAAAAATTGAGGTATAATTATTTATAGTATCATGTTAGTTTCAGGTTCTTGAAACTTCTTAATTCATTCAGGTGTAGAAAATATATGTTAGAGGACAAATGATAAGTCTCTTAACATAATCTACTAGGCTCTAGGATTAAAGTAAATCTTTTGTCTTTCCTCCATGCTTGCTTAAACTTGTTATCATTTGTTCCCTAAAATAATTTTTCTACACCTGAATGAATTAAGAAATTATAAGAATCTGAAACTAACATGATACTATAAATCAATTATACTTCAATTTTTAAAAAAATGGAAAAGTTGAGGGAAATGGGTTAGAAAGATTTTCTTGACTGAGCTTCCCTGGTGGCTCAGATGGTAAAAAAAAAAAAATCTGCCTGCAATACAGGAGACCTGAATTCGATCCCTGCGTCAGGAAAATCCCCTGGAGAAGGAAATGGCAACCTATTCCAGAATTCTTATCTGGCAAATCCTATGGACAGATACAGTCCATGGGGTTGCAAGGACTCAGACAGGACTGAGTGACTAACACTTTCATTTTTCCTGGTTATCTTATGTGTTTTGAAGTTTAGGACCTGTCAAATACCCAATGTGTTTTATTTTTTCAAGTAAAGAGGCAAATTTCTTTGTCCTTGGGGGCAACATAATAAATCGGTTCTTTAGGATACATGGAACAGTATTTCTGGCTGTCAAAGACTAGATGGTTTGCTGTATGCCCAGATTTCTTTGGGGATACACTGTGGTTAGATATAAGACTGGAGTTAATCATGGGTTTAGATGGTCTTGGCTTTACCACTAATTTATTTGACTTGAAGAAAACCATCCTCATCTCTTAAATGATCAGATCAGATGTTCTAAGGCATTTTTTGTTTGTGTGGTTTTATGACATTAAATTATTAGTTTTACTTCTTAACTACAGAAGAAAGTTTTAAAGCTCAATTTATTAATGTGAATGGTAGATTAGAAATGATAAATTATGCATTATTAAAGAAATTGTTTCTTAAATATTTAGAGTATATAATACAAGGTTGGATCTACAGAAGAAATCTGAAGCGCTTGAAAATACTAAGCAAATGCTTACCAAGCAAGAAGAAGAAAAAACAATCCTTAAACAAGAAATTGAAAATTTAAATCAAGATGCAAAGATGCAGCACAAGCAACTGAATGACAGGATTCAAACAGCAGTAACAGAACTACAAAAAGTGAAGATGGAGAAAGAATCTCTAGTAGCAGAGCTTTCTGCAACAAAAGAGAAATTATCAAAAGTTTCTGATTCTTTGAAGAACTCCAAAAGTGAATTTGAAAAAGAAAATCAGAAGGGAAAAGCTGTTATATTAGATTTGGTTAGTTGTTTCTGTTTATTTTCTTAGGTAGAAATGATTTCTGTTTACAACATACTGCCTTTTCTGCTTTATTCACTGTTGATTTGTCACCTTGCGTTTAAATGATCTTAAGTGTTGTTATGAGAAAAGGAATGGAGATTACTTAACCTGAGAAAAAGATATTGGTGCTTGTGTGTGTAGTTTTCCAATGGCCCCGAAAGTTTTCGGTTGAATTTATATTCTTTCTCTGTTGAGGACCTGATGCTAGATTTGGGGAGGACTGCAGCATGTTTGTCCTTCGGGACACGTCTGCAGAGAATATAGCTACTAATTGAAAAGGTTTTCACCTGACTGAAAAAAAGAAAGAAGACCAGAAAGATCTTAATGACTTCTAACTCTGGTGTTATAAACTTTCTGATTCTTTCAGTTTTCTAAAACTCTAGATAATACCATGTCTTAGAGATATTGTAAACAATATTTAAACTATAGAGAAAAACATTTTGAGTCTCAGGAAATACTTAAGGGCAATGTATCCTTAGAAATATTTTAACCCAGAATAACATAGAATAATAGCAAAAGTAAAATTCTTTTGTTCTTAGTACGAAGGTCAGTGAAAGTGTTGAGGAGCATAAAAAGCATGATTTTCATGTTACTTTTATGTTCTGTTTGGAAAAAATATCTGTATATCTTCTCTCTTAAGTTATATGGGATTATTTTATTGTTTCCATACTTGAAAAAATTTCTCTCCATTTTTTTGAAGCCCATTATTCTACTTTTAAAATAGCATAAGTTAGTTAATTGTGTAACATAAAAATGTGGTTTCCAAAGTATTCTAAAATCTTGTCTAAATATTATTGAAAGTATTTATTGTGACTGTTGGTTGATAATAGAAACTCTTAGCCTCTCTCCCCATTTACTGCTATAATATTTGCCTGTTTTTATTACTGAAATGAATGATTTTATCTCATCTTAAATCATCAATGATTCTAGTTTATTTCCTTTTGTGGATCTTACTAAGCTTATAAACCTAAATTCTTAAATTTACTACAAATATTTTCTGCATAATGTAGTTTCCACTTTTTTAGGAGAAAACTTGCAAAGAATTAAAGCATCAGCTTCAAGTACAGACAGAAAGCCTGCATAAGGAACAGAATGAAATGAAAAAGTCACTTGAAAAAGAAAAGGAGGTAAGATTTTCTATAACAGAAATATGTAAAGCATAATAAGGTTTTATATTTTCAAAGTATTTTCACAATAGATTCTTAAGTCAAAAGGTTTATTTCCTTTTGTGTTCTACCAACTGCTAAAAACATTTAAGCTAAATTATAATAAAAGGCCCAAAATAAAGGATTATAATAATAAAATAATTATACTTAATATAAATAAATTGAGTAAACTAACTAGAGTTATTTAATTATCAAAGTTAAGGAGCATTGGTATGGATAAAAACCAGTCTTCATAGATTTTCCATAGAAATGACATTTAGAGTGCTCTTTATTTGACATTTATGTTAGTGGAATATTTGATAATGGTTATATAACAAGTGATATATAATTACAATTAAGTTTATATTGTTATATAATCACAATTTAGTGATTGTTCTGTGGTTAATGCTTCTGTTGTTCTCCATCAAAACAAATGAGTAAATAAATGGATATATATATATATAATTATTATTATTATTCTCTGAAGACATAACCTCTAGCAGCTAGAGTCTAGGCATGTAGCTTTCTAGAGATCTGATTTGACAAAGCAGCAAAACATCATCCCAACAAGTCTTCAGGGTGATTATGTTCTGGTTTTTGATTGAAAGAAGACATCTGTGCTTTATATGCCAGTCATAGTGGCAAAATTATGGTGATTTAGTGCCCAGGCTGTAAATCCAGATTGTCCAAATTTATATCCTAACTGTGCCAGTTATTAGCTATGCTGTCTTGACTTCTGTCAGGCAGATGACTCATCTCTCTATGCTCCAGTTTCCTCAGTGGTAAGGTGGGACTGATAGTAGAGTCTGTGTCATATTATCATTGTGAGAAATAAATGGGTTAATGCATATTAGAGTGCTTAGAATACCAATTGTAACCAAATAAATGGTCAGGGGTTAGCTATTACTTGATCATTGGTTATCATAACAATCATCAGTATTGTTAACACTACTTGACTCCTGTTTTGCATGAAATATTTCCCTTTGTATTGGCGATAATCTGAAACATCCATATACATAGCGCTGAAACTGTTCAAAAATAACTTTGAGTGGTCAGTTGCTCACATTAGGTCTTTAATGAAACATGCATAAAACTTGAAAATATGACTTTGGTTGGAAGGATGAGGCGTAGTGTAGTTCACCTTGGCTACAGAAGAACCTCAGTGTGACTTCTATATGATAATTAATTTTGAACAGAAATGTATCCTAATAAATTATGAAAACAGGTAGTAGGAAAGTATGCCTCAGATCTCTAAATGAGGACATGATTGTGTGGTTTAGACAGATACTAAAGATGTTTGCCAAAATTATTTTGGTTTTATCATAGTTAATATGAAGCTGTCCTTTCTGATTCACTTTGACTAGCAGACTCAGTTAGCATTTTTAAAATTATATTTTACTTTTTTTGGCCCTAGTGTGCTGCTTGCAGGGATCTTGAACCCAGGCCTGGCAGTGAAAGTGCTGAGTCCTGACCACTGGACCACCAGGGAATTCAGTTAGCATTTTGAGAATATTCAAGACAGTAGACATTTCAGCAATCTAAAGATTGTTGATTTTCCCTTTTCTATGATATAAGAGAATACCAATCCTGTGCATTTGCAAGCTCTATCTCAATGTATAAGTTAAAAAGGAAGGCAAGATTAAACAAATAGCGATCAGTCCACAGTCTGATCCAATAGTGAATAGTGTCAGTTATGAAAGCTCCACGAGGGCAGTAATTTTTCTTTTTGGTTTACTACTGAATATTTGTGGTCAACAGACTGAGTAGTTTCTACTTAGAGTAATGCTTAATAGGTACTCAATAAATGTGTGTTGAATGGAGAAATGAATGCTGAACAGATTGTATTTTCTTTTAGACTTCTCATCAGTTGAAGCTGGAGCTCAGTTCCATGCAGGGACAAGTCATACAGGCCCAGAATAGCTTAAAACAAAAGGAAAAAGAAGAACAGCAGCTTCAGAGTAACGTAAATGAGCTAAAGCAATTGACTGAACAGAAGAGAAAGCAAATTGAAACACTCCAAGGAGAAGTTAAAATTGCTGTTTCACAGAAGGTAATGATATGATATTTGTTTACTTTTTATGGGAAGAAAAACTTTGAAGTTAAAATAACCATGTGATAGTTAACACAAATGAGTTGCAACAAAGAAAATTTTACATATATGCCCAATTTTCTTTAAGTTAAAAGTATAATGCACTTAATTATATGATTAAATATCTGTCTAGATTGCCATTCACTATGACACTTATTTAAAATCTTAGCACTAATCACTTGTCTGATAGACCTAAAATTGCCTTTTTGTAAAATAATATGTAACTAACAGTGGTAAGAGAATAATTTGTACACCATTTATAGTGTATTAGAAAATGTTAAGGAATTTAAAAATGTTATTAATGGAAATAACCAAGAATAAAAATAACAAAGATATTTAAATATTCAGTAGTATAGGTTTCATATAGTTTTAAGTTGTATCACAATGGTTTGTTTCCAAACCTATGCTAATTTATTATTAAACATGTCTTTCATTTTTAAGTATGTTTTAATACTTGTCCAGAACAAGAGTTGATCAAAGTGGATTGAGCTTAATATTTGAACAAAAGGTTTTTCCCAGTGTTGATATGTGCATATTAATTCACCTAGGGAGAAGAAAGATATAGTATCCCTAGCATGTTAAACAAAGCGTATCATGTTATTAATAGTTGGCTTGTCACATTACTAGAGGGGAAAAAACCCACAAATACATATTTTATGTTGATCACTTTTTATAATGATTATTACGGCCACTTTACAAAAGAGTAATTTTCTTATAACACAAACAGGAGTAGACAAATTTGTCTATCCTTTTTTTGTGTGTCTTATATATTATCATACATCAGGATGTAATTATCACAGTGTGTATTTTGTTCTATGATTTGACATCTTGAGGTCATCCCCCCCCACCCCCAAATCTAGTAGCCTCATATTCAAGTTTTCCTTAGATCTTCACTTTTATATCATGATTTAGTAAATTTTAAAAAGCCAACAACTATTTTTAGTACATTTTCTTTTTTATTTAATTATTGTAGTAAGATTGCTTCCAGATTTATAGTTAATGTATTTTGCCAATACTGTGCATGGCTTTATTAAATGGTGTTTCAGTTGGTAAAGAATCTGCCTGCAGTGTGGGTGGAAAGATCCCCTGGAGGAGGACATGGCAACCCTTCTCCAGTATTCTTGTCTGGAGAATCCCCGTGGATGGAGGAGCCTGGTGGGCTGCAGTCCATGGGGTTGCAAAGTCGGACACAACTGAGTGACAGCACATTAAATAACATCTTAAGGATTTTGAGATTGAGAGGAAATGCTTTTATTGGTAGTTGTCTTGTGTGGGACTGTTATAATGAAAATACCACAGACTAGATGGCTTAAATAATAAGCATTTATTTTTCATAGTTCTGGAGACTGGAAAGTTGAAGATCAAGGCACCTGGCATATTGAGTGTCTGGGGAGGGCCCACTTTCTGGTTTGTAGACAGCTGTCTTCTTGCTGTATCCTTATATGACTGAGAGATAGTATTTCTTCTTGTAAGCCCACTAATCCCATTCATGAGGGCTCTACGTTAATGACTGCCAAAGACCCCTACATGCAAATGCCATTACATTTGATCTAGGCTTCAGCTTGAATTTTTGGGAGTCACAAATATTCATAGCAGTAGTTACTTTGTATTAGTATATAGATGGTAGAAAAAGGAACACCTTTAACTCAGGGAAGACATTTTGGGGGAGTATTGAGTGGATAGCCAGTTTCTGTAAATTAGACTTGGGATTTGGAGTACCTAGAGAATCATTGAAAGGCAATAATAATTTGGTTTTATTGAGTTGTGGGGAAAGAAGATACATTTTAGAGCCAGGTGAATCTGAATTCAAATTCTGTGTAACACACATTAGGTTTATGGTCATAGGAAAGGGATCCATCTTTTGAGCTTAAAGAAAATGAGGTCATGGAGTTGTAAAGACTGAGATAATGTATTTAAAGTACCTAGTAGTGTGCCCAGTGCCATGTAGAAGCTAAATAATTGTTGGATGTTATATATAAGTATAGCTGACTATGATCGAGGAGTGTCAGTGTGCGTGGCAGACTGTACAGTGATGATCTATAGGAATTTTCCCCTGGGCCACAGTGAAACAGGAAAAAGAATACATATACATATATTTTTTACTGTGATTGACTCACAAATAAAGGATCCAGCAAGGCTGTAAGTCATCAGTTCCTGTGCTCGGAAACCTGATGTGGGAACACATGAATAGGCTATAGCCCCTGTTGTCACACAGCCCATATAATTTAATGAGGAAGCAGGTACCTAAAGAAAACTGCAATAAAAAGGAGAGTGAGGAAAAATTAGAACTCCTTGGGGATTTTGACTCATTTTCTAGATGAGCTAGCATTTGAACTGTGTCTTTGAAGATTATTATAATGTTGAAAGGTTAAAAAGGGAATTAGATATTTAAAAGGAGAGTAAACAATATTAGCAAAGTTTACAAAGCTTAAATGTCATTATAGAAGATTTGCTGTTGGAATACACGGTAAGTGGAGAAGTGAGGAGAGAGAAGGCTGTAGAATTGGATGAGATCATTCTGTCTTTGTAACCTGTTTTTGGCGTGCATACTATTGTAAGTAACTGTTGTATGTTTCAGACAGAACTTGAGAATAAACTACAGCAGCAGTCAATGCAAGCAGCACAGGAACTTGCAGCAGAGAAACAAAAAATATCAGTGTTACAAAACACCTATGAAAAAAGTCAGGAAAATCTACAACAGCTTCAGTCTGATTTCTATGGGAAGGAATCTGAACTACTTGCCACAAGGCAGGATCTTAAGGTATAGTGAATTATGTCATAAAAACCAATAAACTTGTTTATAGACATTCATTAAAGGATTTGAACCCAAACGGGCATTAAAAGTCCTAGTATTTGTGGAATATCGTGCTTGTTTTTTATTATTTTTGGAGAAACATGCTTTTTGAAAATTATTTTATATGATAAAATATATAGTAAATATAGGCATTTAAAAATAACATCTTTAATGGTGAAATAATTTGGAAATATGCTAGTTGCTACATTAGCTTATCTAAGGACTTTGCTGCCTTTATTTAAAAAAAAAAAACAAACATAAAATGAACTGCTGTTAGGAAATCTGAGTTTTAAATGTAAACCATTTGTGAAAATGCAAGCAGATTTATTGTTGCTTGTCAATACTGACTTTGTCAACGTCCCAAGACTACTGTAATGCATAATATTAAAATTAGGAGATTATAGCTCAAAATAAACTTAAATTATCTAAACATATATGGATACTTTGGCCTTGGCAATACTGTTGGATTAGATGAAGTATCATTTTTACTAAAATGACGGATATACAAAAAGGGTAAATAATTTTTATGTAGCATTATCAGTTGTCTAAGGGAAATGGAACATTTGTATCCTCTCACAGAAGGTTTAACCAGTTCTCTTTTTTGCCACAGTGAAATTAGTATGCCTTTTGATTCTTTCCTGTCTGGATTTTTGTTTCTTTGCTTAATTTAAAATGCTTTATTTAACAATTCCATTGAAAATCACAAAATATTTTTATATATAATATATAAATACATGATGTCTGTACTTTATTCATAGGCTCCTATAGGGAAGGCTTTATGAAAGAGGGACTTGCCCTGATCCTGAAAGATAAGAATTTGAATATAGGGAGTCTGAGAAAGGTCAGTTCACTCAGGAGACTCTGAGAAAGGGAGTAGCAGGGGAAACCAGCAAAGCCAGGAGGCAGTCACCATAATTGACTTATGTTTGGAAATTAAAATTAAAATGACTGGGATTAAATTGTGTGGTACCTTAGATGCCTAGCAGGGGTGACTGACTGGACTTTTATGTTGGATTGGAGGTAGCAGGGAATGAAGAGTCTAAGCAGAGGAGTAAAAGGAAGTGGATATGTACTTAACCTGGAAGTGGTTTACAGACAGCTTGGTTTGGATCTGGTGTAAACTAGTGCTGGGAGGATTAACTAAGAGGCTGTCTCCCTTTCTTCCTCTTAACTCCAGTAATCCAGCTGTGAGCTGATTAGGACTGGAGTTAAAGAAGATGGAACAGAAGAGATTAATTTGGAGAGAGAAGATGAAACAAAAGGGGTGAATAATATAGAGTGCAAGGGAGTGGAGGAATCAGTGGCAACTAATGATCTGACAAAGCAACAGGAGATTGGGGAAAAGAATTTCCATAGGGCCAAACAGTAGATATTTATATGTATGTATTTATATATAAAGTTCAAAATTAGCAAGAGTTATTTTTAAATACCACCTGACATTTAGAAAGCATCTTACTGATTATATTCTCTTTATTTTCTTTTTTTTCCCTTTACAACACTATTGAAAGTCAGGGAATATTGTTGAAAAGTTTGGACTTTATCCTGTCGGCAGGAGGGAATCACTGAAAAGATTTGTTCGGATTTGTATTTTAAGCCAATGTGGCTGAATGTGGGGATGAGAGAGACTGCAGTAGTCCAAGTGCAGATAATGCTGGCTTGGGCTGGTAGAGTAAGGATGGACAGTGGGAATGAATTTGATGGACATTTAGGTGAAAGAGAAGTTGCAACCTAATGACTGATTTAAAAATCTTAGAAATCTTTTTCTTCATATGGATGTGTTATTTACCAAAGAACATAACAAGACTTAGATCTTTCAGATCAGTATTTTTTCATTAAGCCAACAATTATTTTTATTATGCCTAAAAGCTATACAATCATGTTCTAATTTTATACATGAAAGAAAAATTCAAATGTAAACATGGGTAAGAGAAAGACCAGGGATAAGGCTGCTGTGGAGTTTAAACTACTGTTGAGAGGCTGTGAATAGACACTCTGTCCCAAAGCTTTCTTTTGCCCCTCCTTGGTTGGTGACAGGCCTAGTGTTTGCACAGTAACAGAACCATGACTGGATCTCAGCTCTTCAGAGCTTTATTCTTTTACCATCATTTCACTAGAAATTTTTTTCATAAGATAGGATATTGACAGATTCTATGCTAATCCTTCCAAAATGACATCTGAACTATTGAAAATCCTCAGAAAGTTCAGGTGATTATTTATAGGCCAAAATAAGGGACCAGCCATTTTTTTTCTTTTGCTTCAGTGATTATTAAATGATCTTGTGTAAAAGAGAGAAAAGGAGAGGTTCAGAACCTTGTAACATGACACCTAATCAAGACTGCCCTCTGTGGGCTGATGGTATTTGCCAAGACACCAGTAGAATGGAAGCCGAGCTGGCTTGATCTATCCTTTAGCCCCATCTGCTGGATTATTTATGAAGTACCAAAGTTTGTTGACTGGATATTTTAAATCGGCTTTGCTGGGTGCTATTCTTTGATGTTCAGGAAAGGTAGAAGTGGAATTTAAAATTTGCACCCTCAGTGAAGTGAAAACTCTAGGGTAAAAAGTTTATAATTAAGTATGAATCTTCTTAGCATAGTACTATTCCTCATGTCATTTCACCCAGGCGTCAAGAAAACGTAATAACTAAAAATTTTTAAAGGTTTATGTTGAAAGAAAAAAGGGAAAAATTGTTAAACAGACCGAAAAAACAACATCTACCATGGAACAGTGCAGAAAATGTCTTTTTGCTGCACTGAATCGGGGTATTCAGGATCAGGGTGGCGCTTGATCTGCTTAGGGATTTGGTTATTCCAGTGGCAGTGGGCGAGTTAAAGATAACCCCAGCAAACCATCATAGTGAGAGGGCGTTCTCCAAGGGAAAAGACGCTAAGCAGAAGAAAACAGTGTAGTCTGCAGCAGAAAAGATAAAAGGAGTGTTTAAAACGGCAGTATACTGCTAAATGTCATAGATGGATATCCAGAGGCAAGTAGAACAGTATGTCTTGGCTCAGAAAAGAGTAGTGCAGATTTTTAGCTTGACTTTAAAGATTTAGTCATTAGGATTCTGTGAGTTCCAAATTTTATAGGCTGTTATTTAGAACATAGGCATTTTGGAATTCTTGTGCTTTTAGGCTCTAGCAAGAATTGGTATTCCTTAACACTGGATCAGGACCTTAATTACAGGTGTGTAGACCTTACTGGCTAGGCTTTGACAAGTTTTATTTTTTACTCTGAAAACACTCTCACCCTTTGTGATGCTTAAAGTCAGTTCCCACATGCCCGTGGAACTTTCTTTAAACATTCCACAGAGAACATTCACATTCATTTTTCTGTGCATCTGGCACATAGCAGATGCCTGTACAACTTAGATTTTACACTCTGGTTCTGTTTTCCAGGCTATGGTCAGCTTCTTTCAGGGCCATCCTTCACTGTCCTGTCTACCTTGGTAGTATATTCAGTTAATGCTTAGCTGCTTGATTAGTAAAGGACTAGTGACTTTAGGTCTTTCCCCAAAAGGAAGCGCTATGGTTCTTAGTGTTCTACTGGAAGCTACTGAAAATGGAAATTTATAATTAGAAAAGACTTCTGAACTATTTCTAAGGAATAATCTCTTTCAGGAAGGTTAAGTCCTTTATATAACGTTTTCATTGATTTTTCATCTATCCTTTATTGAATGCTTTTTTTTTTTTTTCAAAACTTTTAATTTTGTATTGGAGAATAGCCGATTAATCATTCTGAAGGAATGATTAATTCCTGGGATTTTTCTGGAAGGAATGATGCTAAAGCTGAAACTCCAGTACTTTGGCCACCTCATGTGAAGAGCTGACTCATTGCAAAAGACTCTGATGCTGGGAGGGATTGGGGGCAGGAGGAGAAGGGGATGACCGAGGATGAGATGGCTGGATGGCATCACAGACTTGTTGGATGTGAGTCTGGGTGAACTCCAGGAGTTGGTGATGGACAGGGAGGCCTGGCGTGCTGCGATTCATGAGGTCGCAAAGAGCCGGACACGACTGAGTGACTGAACTGAACTGAATGTTGTGATAGTTTCAGGTGGACAGCAAAGTGTGACCCAGCCATTGTTGTTGTTCAGTTGTGTCTCTTTGTGACCCCACGGACTGCAGTACGTCAGGCCTCCCTGTCCATCACCAACTCCCGGAGCTTGCTCAAACTCATGTCCATCGAGTCGGTGATGCCATCCAACCATCTCATCCTCTGTCGTCCCTTTCTCCTCCTGCCTTCAATCTTTCCCAGCATC
>SJYW01021238.1:2064248-2080560 GCA_006410735.1 Raphicerus campestris | reverse complement strand
CTGGAAGGAATGATGCTAAAGCTGAAACTCCAGTACTTTGGCCACCTCATGTGAAGAGCTGACTCATTGCAAAAGACTCTGATGCTGGGAGGGATTGGGGGCAGGAGGAGAAGGGGATGACCGAGGATGAGATGGCTGGATGGCATCACGGACTTGTTGGATGTGAGTCTGGGTGAACTCCAGGAGTTGGTGATGGACAGGGAGGCCTGGCGTGCTGCGATTCATGAGGTCGCAAAGAGCCGGACACGACTGAGTGACTGAACTGAACTGAATGTTATGATAGTTTCAGGTGGACAGCAAAGTGACCCAGCCATTGTTGTTGTTCAGTTGTGTCTCTTTGTGACCCCACGGACTGCAGTACGTCAGGCCTCCCTGTCCATCACCAACTCCCGGAGCTTGCTCAAATTCATGTCCATCGAGTCGGTGATGCCATCCAACCATCTCATCCTCTGTCGTCCCTTTCTCCTCCTGCCTTCAATCTTTCCCAGCATCCCGGTCTTTTCTAGTGAGTTGCCTCTTCACGTCAGGTGACTATTGAATGCTTACTATAGCCAACCTTAGACAATAGTGATTCCTCCTGAATTATATCTTCTGCCTTTTTTTCCAAAGAAACTATATCTCCAAATAAGAAAGATATAAGTTTTTTTCTAGATGGCAGAAGAACATCTTAGAATTTTTTCCCTTAGCAGCTGAGAGTGGCAAAGTTCCTGCCATTTTCCATTCCCAACCTGTTACCATAACTACCCCCAAATCAAAACCTAGTATGTCAAAAAACTTGTTCTTTTCCCCAGCGTCAGCTTCTTGAAATATCTGGGCCTTTGTACAGTTGCTAACTATGGACTATGTTAACCGGCAGTGCTACTTACACCACACAGATGACAAGTGGATGGGGTGATGGCCTTGTCAGAAGTAGAGCCTCTGATGTCTGGTTGACTTTACTATTTTAGTTCACTTGATCAGATTGGCAATTTAAAATACATTTTCCTCCCAAGATAAAAAAGCTTATCTATTAAATGAAGCTTTTAGTATGCCAAGGGTTATCATAGATCCTACAAAACATGTATATATAATCTTTGTAACTCTTTTTAAATAGCTTTTTTCATGTCTTTCCATATATTCTAACTATGTTCTTTGTTTGATATGGCTCCTACTTATTTGGTATTCTTTGTATCACTTAGCCAGTAAATACTTACAGATCATTTGTAAAGTATTTCTTTCCATTATGTTTATGCATAACTGTCATGTATATTAACCATTATCTTTCTATTGAAATTTACTAAAAATGACATAATAATTTGGTAAAATTGTTTTTATAAGTCTGTAGAAGAGAAGCTTTCTCTAGCACAGGAGGATTTGATATCAAACAGAAATCAAATTGGAAACCAAAATAAATTGATTCAAGAACTGAAGACCACCAAGACTACTCTGGAGCAAGATATAGCAAAGAAAGAACAGCAGTTGAAGGAACAGAATAAAGCACTGCAAGATATGCAGAAAGAAAAGGTATTTTATTTTCTGACTAAATCTAGAATCTTAGAGTTACAATGGGTATAGAGATCTAGTCAAATCTCTCACCCAATATAGGCATCACCTTTTAGTAGCTCTCTCAGATGGACTTCTAGTTTCTTATGAAAGACTTTTGGTGATTGGAATTCTAATGCTAGGAAGTTCCTTGTCATTTCTGTCCATCTTCTTACTGCTTTTTAAGTTTTACAAATAAATCTGATTTCTTACATGATAGGCCCTTGGTTATTCAACAGCAGATATTATAGTCCCGCAACTATTTCTCATGTAACATGTTATCCTTTGGATTTATTAATGAGGCAATAAAAGGTCTAGGAATAATTCTTAAGCTTGTTAAAAATTCTTGAAATTAAGAACCAGTTTTTTCTAAGGGGAATTAGGGGTGTATTTTGTATAAATGATGCTAGGTTATGAAGTTGAAAGGCCTATATTATGCCTAGTACATTTAAAGAGTAGTTAAAATTTTATATGAAAGGGAAATTCAGATTCTAGGAAACATTTTATTTTTGGTTTCATAATTGAAATCATATATTTCCATCAACATATATTCTGAAGTGTACAATTCCTAAAGTTCTTGCTGTATCTTAATTATGTAGTTCCTTTTTTTTTTTTTTGGCATACCAAAAAAACCTGGGTTCTCAACAGTGAGAGAGTAGAGTCCTAATCACTGGACCACCAGGGAATTCCCTCTGAATTATCTTTAATTTAAAAATTGGAGGGAAGAAAATTGGGGAATATTTTTGTGGTGATGGCACTGCTGAAGCTGGAATGAAATTTATAATTGGTGCCTCAAGTTAGAAAATTCTGACAGAACTGTACAGTTTAGAGGCCTTTAATTACAAGGGTTTTAGATCAGGTAGATCTTGTTTTGGCTTTTGATTCTACTTCTATTTATCTTCTCTGAGTCTTTGTTCCTTGTCTAAAAAATGAGAATTATAAAGAGCTACCTGGTATAGAGATTAAGTTAGATGATGTATAATATTCCTCCCTAGGTGCCTTATATAAAGACAGTGATATTAATAAGGGTAAGATGGTAGTTTTGGCTACACTTTAGCCAAACAGTTTTACAGTATTAACTGTTTAATCCTTTATAACAGTCTTATTGTTATATAAATAAGGACACAGAGAATAAGTAATTTGCTCAACTTAGGTGGAAAGGGGCAATGACAGTCATAAATAGAAGCAATCATTTTTGTTACATTAAGTATTTACTTGAAAATTCTATAAATCACTTTTTCTATAGTCACTAAAAGAAAAAGAACTAGTAAATGAAAAATCTAAATTGGCAGAGACAGAGGAAATTAAGTGTAGACAAGAAAAAGAAATTGCTAAATTGAGTGAAGAACTCAAGTCTCACAAGCAGGAAAGCATAAAGGTATGTGAAGATTGTCTTTCCTTTTGTGTTATATTAGTGTTGTTAATGTTATATTAATGTTATTAATTAATGTTATANAGAGACAGAGGAAATTAAGTGTAGACAAGAAAAAGAAATTGCTAAATTGAGTGAAGAACTCAAGTCTCACAAGCAGGAAAGCATAAAGGTATGTGAAGATTGTCTTTCCTTTTGTGTTATATTAGTGTTGTTAATGTTATATTAATGTTATTAATTAATGTTATATTAGTATTGTTAATAAAGTGCAGATGACACCACCCTTATGGCAGAAAGTGAAGAAGAACTAAAGAGCCTCTTGATGAAAGTGAAAGAGAGTGAAAAAGTTGGCTTAAAGTTCAACATTCAGAAAACTAAGATCATGGCATCTGGTCCCATCATTTCATGGCAAATAGATGGGGAAACAGTGTCAGACTTTATTTTGGGGGGCTCCAAAATCACTGCAGATGGTGATTGCAGCCATGAAATTAAAAGACGCTTACTCTTTGGATGGAAAGTTATGACCATCCTAGACAGCGTATATTCAAATGCAGAGACATTACTTTGCCAACCAAGGTCTGTCTAGTCAAGGCTATGGTTCTTCCAGTGGTCATGTATGGATGTGAGAGTTGGACTGTGAAGAAAGCTGAGCGCTGAAGAATTGATGCTTTTGAACTGTAGTGTTGGGGAAGACTCTTGAGAGTCCCTTGGACTGCAAGGAAATCCAACCGGTCCATCCTAAAGGAGATTAGTCCTGGGTGTTCTTTGGAGGGAGTGATGTTGAAGCTGAAACTCCACTACTTTGGGTACCTGGTGAGGAGGGCTGACTCATTTGAAAAGACCCTGATGCTGGGAAAGATTGAAGGTGGGAGGAGAAGGGGATGACAGAGGATGAGATGGTTGGATGGCATCACCGACTCCATGGACATGGGTTTGGGTCGACTCTGGGAGTTGGTGAGGGACAGGGAGGCCTGGCGTGCTGCAGTTAATGCAGTTGCAAAGAGTCGGACATAACTGAGCGAGTGAACTGAACTGTTGTTAAAGAGATACTTGCGTGTGTGTGTGTTTACATGTGTAGAAATATCTCTTATATACATATATACACACATACAGGCTATATTTAGAACATTTGTTTCTTTAGAACATAGTATGTGCCAGGCACATTTTTTTTAAATTGGAAGATAACTGCCTTACAGTATGGTGCTGGTTTCTGCGATACACGAACATGAACCAGCCACAGGCATACACGTTGTTTTTGACAAATACTCCCGCTCTCACAGTGTTCTTATGTTTTGTCTATACACATGTTCAAACTGTTAACTTTGCTTTCAGATTATTGAATAGAGCAAAGTAACCCCCAAAGTTTAAATTTTGTTGAGATGATAATCGAGAGCTATCCTTTAAGCTTACAGATATAAACTTCAAAATATATGAGTTTAGGATCAGGATTTTAAAGGATTCTGTTTTTTAAATTTTCTTCTTAAAATCCTGTAGTCTGTTATTTAGAACACTTTAGTATTAGCATGGCTGGCGTGCCACTTAAAGAAACTGAATTGCTTATAAGTTGCTTAAAAAATGTTGCTCATTTTCATAGAGAAGGGTTAGATTTTTCTCAGGTGGTCTCATAACACCTCTTGTGTCTATCAATATACTTGCCATTTTACTTTATAATTATCTCTTTATATCATTATGTTCTTCTAGACTGACTTCCTCACATCAGGGAATGTATATAATTTATCTTTTATGTATATCCCTAGAACCTAACAGTGTGTGATGCCTAAATGTTTGCAAATCAATGCTTGTGAAATGAAGAAAGGGAATATACGGGGGTAGAAAATTTTCATATCATTTAATCAAAACATGCATTGCAAAAGCGTCAGCTGAATTTGATTGCTGAGCAGCAAATACATGATTTTGCACCTTTTTAACTGTTTGAAATACTGAACTTTAAGAATTTCATAACAGTCTAAAACTCATTGTTTGTAATAAGCTGTATAAATTTCAGCTTTTTAACTATAAAGGATTATTTATTTTGGTCTTACTTTTTCATAGGAAATAACAAATCTCAAGGATGCCAAACAGCTTTTGATTCAGCAGAAATTAGAGCTTCAAGGAAAAGTAGATTCCCTGAAGGCAACCCTTGAACAGGAGAAGAAAACCCAGCAAATGCTAAAAGAGCAGATGAAAAAAGAAGAAGATGAGCTGAAGAAAGAGTTTATGGAAAAGGAAGCTAAACTGGTAAGTTAATGGTGGGAGGTGTGTTTTGCAATTGATTTTGTAAATTAATCCATTGAGGATTTTTCTACATAAAAGTTATGATTCAAATGCTTACTTAACATTTTAATTTTTTAAAATTTATTTTTAATTGGAGGATAATTACAATATTGTGTTGGCTTCTGCCAGTACAGCAACATAAGTCAGAATGGCCATCATCAAAAAATCTACAAATAGTAAATGCTGGAGAGGGTGTGGAGAAAAGGGAACCCTCTTACACTGTTGATGGGAATGTAAATTGATACAGACAGTATGGAGATTCCTTAAAAAACTAGGACTAAAACTACCATATGACCTGGCATTTTAATTTTTAAGATAGGAAATGTGATTTATTTAAATAGCTGACATATGATTGGAAATGTTTATTCTGCAATTACATTTCAGTTTATATAAGTGAAAATTCAATAAAACGTGATTTAAAAACACTTTTAGTGCCAGAAGAACAAGCCTGTAACTATGTAGACTGAGGTAGGTGGCATGAGTGCGAATCATGTTAAACTTGTTAACTGAAATGTTTGTATGGGCGAACAGAAACTGCAGCTTGGACTCAGGCTGACCAGAGTCTGCTTTTCCTTCCCTAACTTCTGCGTGCCAAATAGGAAGCATCTGGCTGTCCTCTGTTGAACTGAGTCCAAATATCCCCAGATAATTAGACTGTTAAATGTTTTCATTGAACTGCAGTTTCAGGTTCATGTGGTGATTTGAAGTATTATTATTTTTTTTGGCAGTTTGATAGAGACAGGAGGATACATTTGGAATTTGAGACATAAGAAAATGCCAGCTTTGTCTCCAGGGCACTTGATATCTCTAACGATGTGTTCTTCCCCTGCTCTGGTGTGAAAAAGGAAAATCTCCAATTGCTTTACTTTAGCTTGATTTTGTAAGAGGCTTATTGCCTATCATTTCAGTCTTAAGACTTTTAAACCAGTTCAAATTATGCAGATGTTTGTGGAATCAATTGTATTAGTGCCTGCTTTCCTTTAGAATATTATTTATGCTGCCACTGTTTAAAAGTTCAACAACTTAAGTTTATTTTGCACTACTTTTGTAGTGGGTTTTTTACCTACTGTTGTTCCTTTTCTCAGCATTCCGAAATAAAAGAAAAAGAAGTAGGAATGAAGAAACATGAAGAAAATGGGGCTAAACTTACCATGCAGATCACAGCATTAAATGAAAACTTGGGCACCATAAAGAAAGAGTGGCAGTCCAGTCAACGGAGAGTCAGTGAACTCGAGAAACAGACAGACGACTTACGGGGTGAAATTGCAGTGCTGGAAGCAACAGTTCAGAATAACCAAGATGAAAGGAGAGCACTACTGGAAAGGTGCTTGATGTCTAGTGAAATTAGTTTGTTTCCATGCTAAGTGATAAAAAGATTGTATTTCACATTAAAAAATAAAAATAGAAGTCTTGAGAGAAGTGCTCCTACAGGTTATTTAAGGAGCCATTTAAAAACTAACCCTTCCAACAATCATATAGGTGAAACTAATGTATTATGTCTAAAGTCACTTAAGTGGTTATCTGTATACAGGGAAGGTCTGTAATGATTTTTTTTTTAAATTATGTTTTGCATTCCATTTTAGGTGTCTTAAAGGAGAAGGTGAAATAGAAAAGCTTCAAACCAAAGTACTAGAATTGCAAAGAAAGCTGGATAATACAACCGCAGCAGTGCAGGAGCTGGGCAGAGAGAATCAGTCCCTTCAAGTAAGTCACCTGCTAACATGAGGCAGTTGTTTAGCCTAGAATTTCTCTTAGTGAAAAGCATATTTTTCACATTAAAAAAGAAAACCTCATATTTAATAATACTTTTAAATGGCTACTGAGTTGTAGCAGTACTCTAGGTGTTATGGGTAATTAAATATAAGATTTAAAGAATTTATCTGAGAGATCTCAACAATTAAGAGAGCCATGTCATTCATGAATTGACATTACTGGGAAAAGTCAAGAGCATAAAGGAATGAACGAGTCTCTGTGTTGAAGTGATCTCATCATATGCTCAGTGTTCCAAGGAAGGATTGCTTGATCCTTAGGATTAGAATGCATTGGAAATCATTGAAGGTTAGAAATTACCAACACCTTTGAGAAATAACATTTGCTTTACTTATTGTCATTCATTTGTAGCAACTTTTGGTAATGGAAGTTGACCAAGGTATTTCTGATTTTTAAAAATGTACCCATTTTAAAGCTTGGGCACCAAGTTAGAAATTATCATTGTTTACAGTTTTGAGTACTAGTTATTGAAACTTTTTCTCTTTAATAGATCAAACATACACAAGCGTTGACTAGAAAGTGGGCTGAAGACAGTGAAGTACAAAACTGTATGGCCTGTGGGAAAGGCTTTTCCGTAACAGTGAGACGGGTAAATGGTTTTATTACTATAGTTCTGGATTTTATTCCTTGGTGACAGTGTTTTAACCATCAAAATTGTCCTGCATTTGACAAACTTTAAAAGCTTTGGCATTTATTAACTTTAATTTATAACTATGTAGAATAATTAAATTTCATGCACTCTAATTTGTTTCTAGCCCATGTGTTTCAATTTTAGCTTTATATTCAATCATTGTCTTCCTACTGAGTGACTCTCTGCAATAATCATTTTCCGAACCAGTGCATTCATGGTCAACTCATGTTTTAGTCAGACATTTATATTCCTATAGAAGAAATTATGCCTGAAACATTTTGCAAATAGGAATGGTTTTTCACTTGATAGAGGTACTTTATTAAGGCATTTATTAAAATCCTACAAAGGTTCTTCTGAGAATTCCAAGATAAATTCTATATTTAATGTTTAGTATTTGACTAAGTAGGAAGCATTCAGATTAACAAAAGGGATTAAATTGATATTGACATTTTATGTTATTAAACAGTACATCAATCACTTGAAAGTTAATATACTTTCACAGTACAGGTTGCTTTCTTCTTCTAGTCTCATAATACTTTTGGTATAGTTTTTATGCTTGAAAATGTTCAATTTCTGTCATTTACAGCATCACTGCAGACAATGTGGAAATATCTTCTGTGCTGAGTGTTCAGCCAAAAATGCCTTAACTCCTTCTTCCAAGAAGCCTGTTCGTGTCTGTGACGGATGTTTCAATGACTTGCAAGGATAATGGTTTATCACAACTTTAAAGTAATATTACAGTAACATTAGATTTTTAATAAATGCATTTAATAGAAGTCCTGGACTGCTACTATTTGATTTGGACAGTGGTTGCAATACTAAACCAAATTAGAATTCGTATATTTTGGAATGTTATCAAGTAAAATTCTTCTATTTTTGTGAGACCTGAGTTCCCCTTTCTCCATTCAGCCCTGGAATAGCTTTCATGCCACGTTTAGAAGTAGCCAATGAAATGTAAATAAATTTTGGACAGAAAATAGCAATGTATTTTTTTAAATATAATTTCATTGTTCAGAAATGATATGAATACACTTCCATAGCTGCTTCTTTCTCCCAAATTTAGTGTATGGAAATGTACATCGGTGATGTTACCCTATCAGATATATTGCACAATAACACATCAATTATATTAAATATTCTCATTATAAAGTCATGCACAGATCTATAAAGCTTTCTTTTTTTCTTATATATAGGTCCATAGCTCAGTTGCATTGTTACAAATTTACTACTCGTGTTCTACATATAGATTATGTATTTAAATATGTATTAACCATGAATTCAAACATGGTTTTTATGTTAACTATATTAAGTTCTCTTGGGTGAATTTTATGGCAATCTCTTTAAAATTAATTTGCTTATTTTATGACTATCCATATTTTATCCATATTATGGTTACTCTTGGGTTGTATTTAAAGATTAGGGTTCAATTTTCTTTTTTGTCTTTCTAACTGATTTTTAAACTCCCACATAGTCTTAATTAAAAATCCTACAAAACTTACCAGCCTCACCCCCAGTTGGAAGGTGAATAACATAAATTGGGTAATGGTCCTATACTGATTAAGAAGTTAGTCTTCTGAGATTAGCTTTCATTTTATATCCTCATTTTCTCTCTCCAGCATCCTCAGAAATCTGAATTTGCTTTTTTTAATGGATCTTCTTTTTTGAAGGCAATTTGGTTTAAAGATGTGTATAAGAGACAGCAATTATATTAAATATTCTCATTATAAAGTCATGCACAGATCTATAAAGCTTTCTTTTTTTCTTATATATAGGTCCATAGCTCAGTTGCATTGTTACAAATTTACTACTCGTGTTCTACATATAGATTATGTATTTAAATATGTATTAACCATGAATTCAAACATGGTTTTTATGTTAACTATATTAAGTTCTCTTGGGTGAATTTTATGGCAATCTCTTTAAAATTAATTTGCTTATTTTATGACTATCCATATTTTATCCATATTATGGTTACTCTTGGGTTGTATTTAAAGATTAGGGTTCAATTTTCTTTTTTGTCTTTCTAACTGATTTTTAAACTCCCACATAGTCTTAATTAAAAATCCTACAAAACTTACCAGCCTCACCCCCAGTTGGAAGGTGAATAACATAAATTGGGTAATGGTCCTATACTGATTAAGAAGTTAGTCTTCTGAGATTAGCTTTCATTTTATATCCTCATTTTCTCTCTCCAGCATCCTCAGAAATCTGAATTTGCTTTTTTTAATGGATCTTTTTTTTTGAAGGCAATTTGGTTTAACCTTCTCAAGTATAGCTCAGCTTCATTGTAATTGTGTTACAGTTGTGCATCTTAAAGCTAGTAACTGGTATTGTTATAGTCTTATCTGTGAAAACAAATATGGCAAGGAGACATTAAATATCCTGTTTTATATTTTCTACTTAGCTAACAGGGGAGAGTTTTTAAAGTTTTGAACTTGACTTAACATTTTAAACTAAATTTGGGGTTTCATAGCAACTCTTATCTGTTTACTTCGCAAAAATACTGCTATGAAATTACCTTGAAATAACAGTTGGATAATAGAATATCACCAAACCCTATATTAAAAGCAGAACTGAAACAGAATGACTAATTGAGGGTAATTAAAAATTGGCTTATTTGTATGCTAAACACTGGAATTAAACTTTATCATAGTCTTAATTTGGAAAATTGGAAAACATCTGAAAAGTCATTAATACTGATTTATTACTCTAAGAAGAAATGTAAAGTTATGTATGTATTCACTCACTGCAGTCATTTGGTAATGGGGGAGGGTGGGACCTAGTAATCCATTTACAGTAAGTGCTTTCAGGTATCATGCTGAAATGAAATTATCATGTTATATTCTTCCTATAATGTAGACAAACTAAAAGAGATTGCCATATATTCATTAATTATTTAAAAAATCCATTTAAGTAAACTCTGTTGTCAGTAGCTATCAAGGACCCTGACTGAGTCCCTGGACTCAGATAAACAATACATCCTTGAGTATAAATATTGGAGAAATGATTCCTTATTAAAAATAAGTTGGGTAATAGAAATTATGCATTTTCATATACTTACAATTCAAATACTCTTAATTCTATACTTATAATTGATAAGCATGTTGGAATAACATTCACAGCACAGTTGTTTTTTAATGATAATGAAACTTCATGAGAAATTTCCTGGAATATTTGTTCACTTCATCTCCTAATTGGGTATGCTGAAGGCCTTTCCCTGCCTTGTTCCCCCTGCCCACATATTCATAAAAAAATTGTGGGGACAACAAATACATATGTGTTTGAGTATTCTCTACTTTTCATCTAGCTAATCTGAATTTATAAGCCCCAAATAATATGACTACATTTTAAGTAGAAGTGAAACCTAAAATTTAGCTATTAGTTTCACCAACAAGGTGTTTTGGAAACAAAAGGTTTTCTTTTTAATTAAAAAGTCATCCTCTTAGTGCTTACTGGTTCTACATTTTAGATGTCTGCTAGGACTGTCAGTGATTTAGAGCTGGCACATATGGAGTCCCAGCTCTAACGCAAAGCATATTGGCATCACATGTTAGTAAATTCTTAGCCCCAGCACAGAAATGTGAGTTAATCATCAAGTCTTGCTGGGTTAGTGTACAATAAACTATGCCTACAGAATTTTTAGTAGAAGACGAAGCTGCTGTTACAGGAATTTATTTTGAAGAAAAAAAGAGGGAAACAAACACAAAAACCTCAATGCAATGTATAATTTTGTTCAACTACCTCTTAATGTGGAATTAGTTTAATAGTTTCCTCACAGTAATGTTAAATAGTAACTGCCAAATTTGTTAGTTCCCCATCTCTGTTGAAAAAAATTATGATTATTTTATAGTTTGGAGAACTTTAAAGACACTTTTTTTTTTTTTACCGTGCATTTGCATAAAGATGTTTAGCTTTTAAGTGGAGAGCAAATTATGATCATATATTTTGATATTATTCATGACCTATTTGACTAGTTTTTTTAAAATGCACTTTGGCTATGAAACCTTGGATGATTTGATCCATAAGATTTAAATGTGCCATCAATTTAGTATGCCTAGACATGAGCTTGATGAATGGTATTCTGTGATTATATAACGTGCCACATATTATTGTCTTAATTGCCCTTTGCCTGAATTTTAATGATCAGTTATTGTTGCAGATGTGAATATTGTATATAAACTAAATTTATGTAAAATTGTATAAAATAGAATTGGAAATAGCTAGGTTTTCTCTGTCTAGAAGTAATGAACTTATTGTAACATGATGCAGTTATGTCTATGACATTCTGTACTTCCTGAACTGGATCATATTCATAGCTTCTGTAGATACTTTTGCATGAATATTGTCTCCTTTAGATTTTGGATTCATTGTATTGTTCACTATTTGTGATCATGTAGTTGTGCCTTATTTGTGAGAGAGTTTAGCTCAGTAAATACTGTGGTTTCTAAACTCAGTGAGTGGAAGATTATTGATTATAAATGTAACTGATAAATTACCTAACATTTAAATCTGTATAAAGAACAATGGAAGGATCCTTTATTGAATTGTTGCTTTTTAAAAAAAAATGCTAAAGACATTAAAAATCATTTGTTTATAGTATATTCTGTGACTAAATTATTTTGTCAAGTTATTTTAAAAGATAATGTAAAATGGCTGATATCTTACTTACAGACTTAGAATTTTGCAGTTGGATACAGGCAAGTTTAATGTTCAACTTAGAATAGTAAGTTCATAATTTCAAGAGAAATTACTTGTGCTGTTTTGCTTGAGACATCACCTTTTCACTCCAATATTGCATAGAATTAGCAAAACAAAAATATTAAACAATATTAATATTAAATATTAAACAATATTAATCTCGTTTCACTGTACCTTTAAGTTTAATAGCTGGGCGACCACTTAACGATACTTTTCTGATGGCTTAATGTGCTATTGCTTTTCGCTGTCCCCCACCCTCAGGAAGCAAAGTTTTAGAAGCGATTTTTCAGTTTATGCTAATATGTTATTCTCTGAAGCAAATGTGTATATGTATCCTCAAACACTTATTAGATGTGTTCTTTTGTAAGCTTTATAGAATTCCACTTCAAATACATGGCATATTGTTTAAATTTTTATTGTGGTAAGAACAGTTAATATGAGATCTACCTTCTTTTAAGTGTACAGTACAACAGATCTCCCAAGCTCACTCACATTGCTTCACTGAGACTTTATGCCCATTTGACTGATTAGGAACTCCCCATTTCCCTCTACACCTTGGCAACTATCGTTCCACTCTTTGATTCTAAGAACTTGAGTATTTTAGAAAAACCTCATATAAGTGGAATCATGCAGTATTTGTCTTTCTGCAACTGACTCATTTCCCTTAGCATAATGGCCTCAGGCTTCATCTGTGTTGTTGCCTGTTTCAGAATTTTCTTCTTTTTCAGGGCTGAACGGAATTCCCTTGTGTGTACATACCAGCTGCTTTATCCACTCATCTGCTGGTGAACATTAAGGTTTTTTCCACATCTTGGCTATTGTGAATAGTGCTGCAGTGAACATAGGAGTGCTAATATTTCTTTGTATATAGTATATTCTAAAGCTGTTTTACACATCTTAACTAATTAAGTTTCCTAATTAAGTTTCCATGTTAGTCTTTTTTTCTCTTTTTAATAAGATTTAAAGGAGAAATTAGTTTTTATACATACATGTTTACTGGCCACATGGAAAGAAAAGGAATCTTGAGAGATCACCTAGTCCTAGTCCACTGCTCTTTCCCTAGGTTGGCTGATCTCTAGAAATCCTTGCAAGATGATTTTTTTCTAAAAAATACATAAATTAGTTTTCATCTTTAAGAACTTAAAATTTGTTCTCCTGTACTTTCTTGGCACTGACAGTAGTTACTGGTTTTCCTTTCATTTTTACTTACTCCTAATAAATACGACGTTATTACACAGGCTGTGGCCCTCCCTTCTAATGGTGCTTGGCCCTTTAAAAGCACTGTTAGGCTACACTTGTCCACACTGCCTGGTTTACATGGGGAAACGTGCATTCTTCTCAAAGAATTAAGTGTTCACATGACTTCCTCAAGCGTCATCCTCTCCATCCAGCTTAAAGAGATCAGTTTAAGTATCATTTGTCTTGTGGTCCAAGTTGATAAATATACTACTTCCATCCTGGAAACTGTAGAAAGTACTGTCTGAAATTGTCTCAAATGAAAATCACAAATTTCAATCCGAGAATACAAACTAATTCCTTACCTGCAGTTAACAGTATATTCCACCATGATAATAATTCAAGCTGCCTTTCTTGGTAAGAATTCTAATGATGTTTTAAGTCCTGCCAAATAAGATGCAGTACTGTGCTAACTCACGCTATTCAAAACCAGAAAGTTTTATGACAAACTCCATTATTCAAAAAGTAAGATTTAGAGAAAGATATGCTACTATTTCTATGAAACCTCCCAAGTAAAATTAACTAGTAAAATTAGAACAGATAACTGCTTTTTTGTCAAAACAATGGAATTTAGTCTTTGGGATTTTTTCCAAGTTAAGAGTATTATAAAGCATACCTGAGATAAGTAAACTGTTGGAGACTAGGAATTTAAAAACCACTACTAAGATGAAGACATTATTATTCTTTGCTTAATATGTTAAAAGAGCAATCCAACTTTGTATGAGGTAGGATTGTAGAGCAGTAAAACTGATTTATAGCCAGGTAGGAGACTCGGTTTTAGTTCAGTTGTTCAGTCGTGCCCGACTCTGCGACCCCATGATTTGCAGCATGCCAGGCCTCCCTGTCCATCACCAACTTCCAGAGTTCACTCAGACTCACATCCATCGAGTTGGTGATGCCATCCAGCCATCTCATCCTCTGTCGTCCCCTCTTCCTCCTGCCCCCAATCCCTCCCAGCATCAGAGCCTTTTCCAATGATTCAACTCTTCCCATGAGATGGCCAAAGTTCTGGAGTTTCAGCTTTAGCATCATTCCTTCCAAAGGACACTCAGGGCTGATCTCCTTCAGAATGGACTGGTTGGATCTCCTTGCAGTCCAAGGGACTCAAAAGTCTTCTCCAACACCACAGTTCAAAAGCATCAATTCTTCAGCGCTCAGCCTTCTTAACAGTCCAAGTCTCACATCCATACATGACCACTGGAAAAACCATAGCCTTGACTAGATGGACCTTAGTTGGCGAAGTAATGTCTCTGCTTTTTAATATGCTGTCTAGGTTGGTCCTAACGTTCCTTCCAAGGAGTGGCTTTTAATTACATGGCTGCAGTCACCATCTGCAGTGATTTTGGAGACCAAAAAAATAAAGTCTGACACTGTTTTCACTGTTTCCCTATCTATTTGCCATGAAGTGATCGGACCGGATGCCATGATCTTCGTTTTCTGAATGTTGAGCTTTAAGCCAACTTTTTCAGTCTTTCACCTTCATCAAGAGGCTTTTTAGTGCCTCTTCACTTTCTGCCATAAGGGTGGTGTCATCTGCATATCTGAGGTTCTTGATATTTCTCCTGGCAATCTTGATTCCAGCTTGTGTTTCTTCCAGCCCAGAGTTTCTCATGATGTACTCTGCATATAAGCTAAATAAGCATGGTGACAATATACAGCCTTGATGTACTCCTTTTCCTATGTGGAACCAGTTGTTGTTCCATGTCCAGTTCTAACTGTTGCTTCCTGACCTGCATACAGGTTTCTCAAGAGGCAGGTTAGGTGGTCTGGTATTCCCATCTCTTTCAGAATTTTCCACAGTTCACTGTGATCCACACAGTCAAAGGCTTTGGCATAGTCAATAAAGCAGAAGTAGATGTTCTTCTGGAACTCTCTTACTTTTTCCATGATCCAGCAGATGTTGCCAATCTGGTTCCTCTGCCTTTTCTAAAACCAGCTTGAACATCAGTAAGTTCACGGTTCATGTATTGCGGAAGCCTGGCTTGCAGAATTTTGAGCATTACTTTACTAGCATGTGAGATGAGTGCAATTGTGTGGTAGTTTGAGCATTCTTTGGCATTGCCTTTCTTTGGGATTGGAATGAAAACTGTCCTTTTCCAGTCCAGTGGCCACTGCTGAGTTTTCCAAATCTGCTGGCATATTGAGTGCAGCACTTTCACAGCATCATCTTTCAGGATTTGAAATAGCTCCACTGGAATTCCATCACCTCCACTAGCTTTGTTCGTAGTGATGTTTTCTAAAGCCCACTTGACTTCACATTCCAGATGTCTGGCTCTAGGTGAGTGATCACACCATCGTGATTATATGTGTCGTGAAGATCTTTTTTGTACAGTTCTCTGTGTATTCTTGCCACGTCTTCTTCATATCTTCTGCTTCTGTTAGGTCCATACCATTTCTGTCCTTTATCGAGCCCCTCTTTGCATGAAATGTTCCCTTGGTATCTCTAATTTTCTTGAAGAGATCACTATAGTCTTTCCCATTCTATTCTTTTCCTCTATTTCTTTATATTGATCGCTGAGGAAGGCTTTCTTATCTCTTCTTGCTATTCTCTGGAACTCTGCATTCGGATGCTTATATCTTTCCTTTTCGCTTCTGTTCTTTTCACAGCTATTTGTAAGGCCTCCCCATTCAGCCATTTTGGTTTTTTGCATTTCTTTTACATGTGGATGGTCTTGATCTCTGTCTCCTGTACAATGTCACTAAGCCTCCGTCCATAGTTCATCAGGCACTCTATCAGATCTAGTCCGTTAAATCTATTTCTCACTTCCACTGTATAATCATAAGGGATTTGATTTAGGTCATACCTGAAT